>VZQC01014772.1:630356-647192 GCA_009823505.1 Rhizomys pruinosus | reverse complement strand
CCCCCCCAGGACAGTGCGCTAACAAGCAGCACCCCCCAGGACAGTGTGGTAACAAGCAGCATCCCCCCCCCCAGGGCACTGTGCTAATAAGCAGTCAGTTTCTAGTCAGTGTTTTTTCTCTGCTGACAGCTGTCACTCAGCTGGCTGGAGTCTTGTGGCTGTTCCATGCCGCATTAATGGAGCGTCACTCGGACCGGTATTCAGAGACTCACTTAGTGTGACCTCACCCAGCAGCCGCTGGCCTTCCTGACCCACCCTGACCCACAGCTGTGTCCACCCTGAATTCCATTTTTAATTCTCATTTGTTCATCGTAAGAGGGCTTCATGTGGGACTGAAGAGATGTCTCAGCAGTTGAGAGCACGTACTGTTTGCAGAGGACCTGAGTTTGGTTCCCAGCAGCCACATAGGGTGACTCACGACCATCTATAATTCCAGCTCCAGGGTATTCAGAGCTCCTTTCTGGACTCCATGGACTCTGTGCTCACATGTGCACATGCCCACACAGGAACATACATAGTCTTAAAAACTTTAAAAAATAAAAGAGGGGGCTGTGGAGATGGCTCAGTGTTTAAGAGCACTAGCTGCTGAAACTGGATTCAGTTTCCAGCACCTACTTGGCTGCTAACATCCATTTATAACTCCAGTTCCAGAGATCCAGTGCCCTCTTCTGGCCTCCATGGGTATTGCATGTGTGTGGTGCACCTACATGCAGGCAAAACAGTCATACACATAAAAATAAAATCTTTCAGCTAACTAAATAAAAGAGGACTGGGTGGTGCTGATTGTACTATCTGTCCAACATTGTACTGTTTCAAGTGATATGGGGACTGGCTATAGATATGATAGCTGACATCAACGTCCTGCTTGGGGCCTGACACTGCTGGGCATTCTACTGCGTTGTCCAACCTCATTCTCACAGTTACTCTCCGTCTTATTTTTCAGAGGCTTGGGAATGGGAATGATCCTGCCCCTGGCTATGCAGCTAGCACACTGAGATCTAGGTGCACTACAGTCTAGCTGGCTTCACGAGCTGAGCTTTGGATCCCTGTCGCACTCCTCCTCCAATGGGTGCCAGGATGTGGGAGAGAAAGACAAGAATGGTTCAGGAAATGTCCATAGAAGAACTGGAAGTGGAGCTGAGTACTGAGGATTGTGTGGAGGAGGGAGGAGAAGAGGAAAACCCACAGAGCAGGGCCCGTGTTTCTGCTGTCGCCACAGTGCAGGAGAAAAGGTGAATTAGACCATTTTGTGGGTGGCATTGCTGATTAATTTTGAATTCAGCACCTGCCTTGCCATTTGTGCCTAATCTTATTATAGCAAATCTCCTCACATTTCCTTTGTTTGTGCAGATTTTACAGGCAGGGATTTAAAAGTCAATCAAAGGGCATCTGTGCTAAGAGAAATTATTTCTGTATGCATTGAAACAATTGGTCTAATCCCATGAATTCTCTGGAACAACAAGTAAAATCTAATTCCAGCCACAAAGATAAAAAGTAATGCAGTATAGGAGTAAAAGCATCGACCTCACTTGCTCTCCTTTATTTCCAGCGCATGGCATTGTATCCAGGGGAATAAATTTGCAATGTTTGGGGAAGAGCTGATAGCAGCACATCCAGCTTGCACTTGGCCCAGAGACTGTGCCCTTGACTAATGGTTTACCACACATGCTAAGTGTGCCAGGTATTTCTATAATGCAGAGCTAACGGCCGGAGAAATAAGTCTGACTTTTAGTACTCCACATCTGACATTAGCCTATATCATCTTCTTTATTCTGCTTGGCACCTCCTCACTATCAAAGTGCCTCTTACAAAACATTATTTCTGAACTTTGTTTCTGAGTCATTTAACTTCCCCGAGGTTGTTGACTCTCTGTCCTTGTGTTTAAATCATTTACCTCATTCCATTTCAATTCTCTTGTCATTTTTTTTTGTAGAAAGCAATTTTTCCAAAGATATCTTTCCGTCCATGTAAGAGGGAAATGACTTCATTTTTCTTTAGCATCTCCAAAAGAACCTTTTCTATTTCAAGAAAGCCGAGATCAAGTGACTGTCTCCTCTGTACATCTGGGAACCCATCCCCTCTGTCCTCCTTCAGAAATAAGCATCGTGGGCAGCTATTCAGCTTGTGTGGGATCAGGCCCAGCTCCCACTCTAGCACCAAATGGTCTAGGCCACATTGGGTCACCCAGCCCTGGAGGTCACAGATTTGGGGCATGAGAAATTCTGCACAAAGCTTTGAGCTGTCATTGGTTGATTGTGGAAAACCTGTGACTTCCTATGGCGTGGAACAGGAAGCATGTAGGCCTGGTTGTAGTCAGTCCTGTGATCACCTGTGAGCCCAAGGAGGCATCCAACCATGTGGAAAAGTAGAAAGAAACTGGTCCACATTAGCACAGCCACCCTGCTCCACATTACCACAGTCACCCTGGTCCACATTACCACAGCCACCCAGCTCCACATTATCACGGTCACCCTGGTCCACATTACCGCAGCCACCCTACTCCACATTACCACAGCCACCCTGGTCCACATTACCACAACCACCCAGCTCCACATTACCACGGCCACGCTGGTCCACATTACCACAGCCACCCAGCTCCACATTACCACGGCCACCCTGCTCCACATTACCACGGCCACCCTGCTCCACATTACCACGGCCACCCTGCTCCACATTACCACGGCCACCCTGCTCCACATTACCACGGCCACCCTGCTCCACATTACCACGGCCACCCAGCTCCACATTACCACGGCCACCCTGCTCCACATTACCACGGCTACCCTGCTCCACATTACCACGGCCACCCTGATCCACATTACCACGGCCACCCTGATCCACATTGCCACGACCACCCTGGTCCACATTACCACGGCCACCCTGGTCCACATTACCATGGCCACCCTTGTCCACATTACCACAGCCACCCTGGTCCACATTACCATGGCCACCCTTGTCCACATTACCACAGCCACTCTGGTCCACATTACCACAGCCACCCTGGTCCACTGTGTCTCTCTGGACTCTGCATTAGCCAATAAATCTTTTTCATTGATGACATCTATTAATCATGGCTAAAGTACTTATTTTCACTAATGGTCCCAACCACTTGGCAGACAAGCTAAATACACAGTAATACACCTCAAAATGCAGTTTGTCAGTCTAAATGTCTAATAATGGAAAATTGGTCAAATCACCTCCATCAGTGGCATGTTAAGAGGGCGGATTAGAATGTCCTTTTTACAAACTTAATTTTGCACAACAGTTTGAAGCAAGTGAGTCTGGTCAGCAGATGGCTCCCTTCCATATGGGTCCATTGGGTTTCTAGTAACCCAGACTTTGAATGTTGAGTATGGCAACACATGCCTGTAATCCCAGCACTCAGGAGGCTCAGGCAGGAAGATCTCGAGTTCAAAATCATCCTGGACTACATAGCAAGTTCCTCCCCTAAGACACTGTCACCCCCTCATTAAGCTGACTGAGAACAAGAGGATGGGGGGGCACCCCTGCTTTTTAAAAGCTTTGTTCTGGAAATTGCAGAAACCAAATCCACTTTCCCCTAGTGAAAACTCAGTCCCATGGTCCTATGTCAGTATAAAGGAACCTAGGAAGATGGACTTTTGGCAACTCAATTCACACTCTTAGTCACAGATAGGCTGCTTTAGGAGGTCGCTAGCATAGCATGGGGTCGTGCTAACAGAGAGGGTGCCCAAGATCAGCCCAAGTCTTCTAGAGGCCCACGCTCCCACATGCCTAAATTCTACCTCCTGTTCCTGCCTTTTCCTAGCTCTGCTCCAGCCTCTTCCCTCCACTGGCGCTGAGCACATTCCCAGCAAGCAAGTTCGTTCCACCAGGCGCTAGTGAGCCGGAAAGATTTTACTGAAGATCTTGTGAGTCCAGAAATGTGATCGCATTCTTCCATGGACATCTGTTCTTTCCTCCAAAGCTCTCTTCCTTTGCCAGCAGCCACACCTCACCTGTTACTCTTCCCCGGCCAAGCACTTTCCCTCCCACGGCAACAGCTCCTCACAGTCTCCTTGCTCCTACCCCTCTGCCCCCTCTGCTAGTAACTTACAAACTAGTAAACTACAAATCAAGGACATATTTTATATATGTATATTATATATAATATATTGGTCTTTTTGTTTGTTTGTTTTTGTTTTTGAGACAGGGTCTCCCTGTAGTCCCAGCTGGCCTGGAACTCACTATGTAGACCAGGTTGACCTTGAACTCACAGAGATCCACCTGCCTCTGCCTCCCAAGTGCTGAGATTACAGGCGTGTACCACCACACCTGGCCTAAGAGTATTTATCTTTAAGTAACTGAATGAATGATTTTTTTATTTTGTATTTTCCTATAGTTTCATTTAAATTTTGTTTATTTGTTAAATGTTTTACTATATATGATGTATTTCTTTAATAGTCTAAAACATGTAAAGACATTCATCCTTTGCTCAGTATCATTAATAGGAAAATGCAAATCAAAATGACAGTAAGATACTAATTCATACTCATTAAGAGGGGTGAAATTAAAAAAGAGCACCACTATTATTTACTATACTAGTCCAATTTATATTATCATAACAAAAATAACTGAGGCTAGGTGTTTTATAAAGAAAATAAGCTTATGCAGTTTATAGTTGTGGAGGCTGAAGTCCAAGGCTGGGTACCCTATCAGTTTGGCCTCTGGACCAGGTCCTCTTTGGCTATGGAACATCACGGCAGATGGTATCATGCTGAGAGCTCATGGAGAGGGTGGGGGAAATCATGGGCCAAGACCAGGGAGGAGTCAGTCCCACTTTCTTTTTTTTTTTTTTGGTCTTTTCGAGACAGAGTCTCCATGTAGCCCCAGCTGTCCTGGAACTTGCTCTGTAGACCAGGCTGGCCTTGAACTCACAAAGATCCGCCTGCCTCTGCCTCCTAAGTGCTAGGATTAAAGGCGTGCGCCACCATGCCCGGCTCAGTCCCACCCTTTCATTTTTAACCATCCTCTCTTGAGAAATAACCAGGTCCAAAGAACACTACCTTAATCTCTTCTGAGGGCAGCGATTGAATGACCTAACACCACATACTCAATACCACCTCTTCCAACACCATTACAGTGAGAACCATGCTTCCCAGGCTTGAACCACTGGAGGCTCACACCCAAGCCTTTTCCAAATCATAGAACTGAGGATGCGCAGCTGGAAGAACACTTTGCTGGTGGGAATGAAAATGGTATCACAATGGAAAACTCCTGAAAAAAACAAACATGAAATTATGTATGACTCAGCAATTCTACTTTTGAGTACACACTCAAAAGAGATGAAAGCAAGAATTTGAACAGATATTTGGACACTTATGGTCACTAGCAGCATTATTCCATAACCAAAAGTAGAAGAGACTTGGTATATGTATAGTGATGAATTCATAAGCCAAGCACAGCATAAACATGCAATGGATATTATTTAGCATTAATCAAGAAGGGAGTTCTGGCAAGTGCTGTGATCCATGGATGAACCTTTAGGGCATTATGTTAAATGAAATAAGCTAGTTTCAGGGCTGGAGAGATGGCCTAGCGGTTAAGAGCACCAACTGCTCTTGCAGAGGACCCGGATTCGATCCCCAGCACCCACATGGCGGCTGAGAACCGTCTGTAACTCCAATTTCAGGAGAACTCCAGTTCCAGGGGAAACCGACACCCTCTTCTGACTTCCGCACATTGCACGACACAGGTGCACAAACCTGCATGCAGACAGTACATTCATACACATAAATAAATAAAATTAAAAAAAAAGAAATAAGCTAGTTTCAAAAGTCCAAATACTGTGTGAGTGCACTTATCTGAGCTTCCTAGAGGAGTGAGGTTCATGGAGACATAAACGAATACCGTAGTTACCAAGGGCTAGGAGATGAGAAAAATGGGAGATATTACCTATGAGCACAGAGTTTCTGACAGGAGGATGAAAAAGTTCTGAAGATGGATGGTGGTGATGGCTGCATAGCTACAGGAAGGCACTTGTGTCTCAGAGCTTAAAAATGGCCACATTTTGTTATGTGTATTTTATAATTTTTTAAAAATCTTTCTGTGAGAAAATTTTCCTAAGTTTTTTACTTGGGGAGCATATGACTGATCTTTTGGAAACCAGATATTTGGGGGAGCATGGTCAAAAAATTATTTATTAAAAAAGTCTTTATGAAGCTCAGTACTATACGCAATGAATAGATACCAACTTAAAAAAGAAAAGAAAGAAAAACACATACTTCCTTAGTTTAGTCTTTCTGTCTGTCTGCATGTTATTCCTTTTTTTTTTTGGTCTTTTTGAAACAGGGCAGGATCTCCATTTTGTCCCAGCTGGCCTGGTACTCACTATGTAGACCAGGCTGGCCTTGGACTCATAGAGATCCGCCTGCTTCTGCCTTCCAAGTGCTGGGAATAAAGGCATGTATCACCACACCTGGCTACTTTATTCCTTCTTAAACTGAATTTGTAAATGACACTAGGAAAAATACTTAATACACCTGTACTTATACAAGGTTTGTGTGTGGGGGGTGATAGTTATGGTGATAGTCATTCCTTCAGAGAATAAGTAAAAAGGACATAAAAGCAACTAATTATAGTGTACAATGGGCTGAAGCTATGGGCCAAGTGTAAGGGGCAAGCAGGGACCCCTGCTTGAGCTTTGCGGAAGATTCCTAGACAGTGTGCTCATGCTAAACATGAAAGAGCTAATGAAGAGATGTGAGTGGCTTGGTGGCACATTAGAGAGTGGGATGAAGAGAGGAAGGGGAGAGTTGGCATGAGAGGAAACCAAAGAAGCTGCTTGCTTGTTTCAATCTCCTGGGGCTCCTGACTAGTCACAGACTATTGTTGGGCATGGATCGTGTCAGCTGATCCCTGACAGGAAGTCCATATCAGGCTGGGATATGGATGTTGTCTTTACTAGGGAGGTGACCCAGAAAGAGGGCTAAACTCAGAACACCACACCAAAGCCAACTATACATCAGAGCCAGAGGTGAGCCCTTGACTGGCTCAATGGTGTCTAGATAAAGGCAAAACTCGATGGAGCTTCCTGTGCAAGCTGGGCACTGACCCCTAGTGTCAGTGCCTGATCCTGTGTGGCTGTTGATTTGTAATCTAACAATAAAAAACTAAACTAAACTAAAATAAAATAAAATAAAATAAAAAATTTAAAGCCAGAAGCCTTTTCCATCCAATCTGAAAGATTGGGCAATGTTTCTTGTCAGTATCTCAGACTCAGCCAGTCTTTAGTGCATGCCTTACCCTAACAAGCAATAGTGGCCCTACCCTAACATGCAATGGTGGACTTACCCTAACATGCAATAGTGGCCCGACCCTAACATGCAGTGGTGGCCTTACCCTAACATGCAATGGTGGACTTATTTCTAGAGGCTGCTGTGCACATGGCACACAGCTGGATAAGCATCCCTGTGGCCTGGGTAGTGAGAAGAACAGAGCGTGCTTGTGAACTAGAAACCAGTGAGTGTCGGCTCAGCCATTCTGTGTTATAGGAAAAGAAGAGATCAGTTTATGAAAACCAGCCCGAGGCTGTATAAATTTATGTTGTGGCCCCAGACAAGCTCAAGCCACTCATTCTGCAGCTTATTTCCAGTTAGTGTGAGTCACTCTCGTTCTGTGGTATTTCTGCTCTGTGAAGCCCCCACTGTGTCTTGCTTCCCTGCTTGCTCTCGGGTACTTGTGTTCCAGGTTCCTTTCCACATCTCCAGGCTCCCTAGAAGAGCCATTAACCTGACTTGGAAAGTTCCAACAGAGTCTATAGCCAGGCCTGATCTGGCCATGGCCAGGACATAAGTGTAGGGAACAGGCCAGGTAGAAAATCCCACACTCATTCTCTCTTGTGTTCCAAGTTCCCAAGAACCAGCCACCTTCAGTGCATCAGGCCCTAACATGATCTTATTCACCAGGTAGACGTTTGTACCCTCTTCCTTTCTTGGAAGGCTCTTTAATTCCCCCAGGTGGGCCAGATTCACAGAATTGGAAATTCCCTGGCTAAGGTCAGGGCACCCAGGTTTGGAAACACAAATTCCTGGCTGCTTTTCCTGGAAAGAAAAAGAGTTATCTGACTTTTGTTTTTGCTGATAGCTCAGCATAGCAAAACAGAAGCTACATAAATTTCTCAATACCTCAGCTTCTTGCACAATGATGGTGTCACTCTGATGCTTGGAGACAGGTCCACTGACCTCCCATGTCTGACACCTTGAGGTCAGGCTGAACCACTGGCCTTCCTGACTTTTAGTCTACCCACAGGTCAGTTCTGGCTCCCTAAGCTGTAGTTCATGGGTGGTTCAGTGTGGGACAGGATTACAGTTTAGTTTCCTTCCACTTATATTCAGTGCCCCTGGGTGGTACCTCCCACTGTTTCCTGCCCACTCCTAGGTCTTCTCCCCAGGGCCCAATACCCCAAAGTGTCTGATCCGAGTGTAGGGTAGACTCTCAGTAATGTAGCCCTGGCAATGCAATGGCTGAAGGTTAGAAACCTGAGGTATGCATGAACCCTCTTTCCTTCCACGATTCTAAAACTCCTTTTGAACTAGGCATCCTGACATGTGAAACCCAAGGGAACACTGTCATTTGTGAGGAGGCCAGCTGTCCCCAGACCCAGGCCAAGAAATCCTGGTAGCTGATGGCCTGTGCTCAGCTATGTGGCCAAGGCAGTTCACTCAGAAGTGATCAAGTGGCTCAGTCTCTATTCATAAGGGAGGGGCCTCTCAGTTGGCTTTTCCCAGAAAAGGTGGAGCCACTGGCCCTACCCCCTTCTATTCTGCTCATGGGTCCTGTGACACTCTACTTGTGGGTGGGACATTGCTGTTTAATTTCCTTACACTTACAAAGCCAACTTGTCCCCTGAAGTCCAAACTAAGGGAGCATACCTTGGTCCAAATTATTCACATTAGAAAATTCTCATCTACCTGTGCCCCTTTTCTAAGCCTAGGGAACAATCTGCAGAAGAGAGGGCATGGTAGAATGTAAGGGCTGCGATTGGGGTGAATGGTGAAACTACAGCAATATAGTCTGGACACTCATTTGATCAACTTGATTGAACATACAAGCGCCCCCCCCCCCAGCTGGATGGTGGGACCCATGGGCTGTGTGGGTTTGGGCACAACTGCTTGTAAATTGGTTTTACATGAAGGATGCTTGTACTCATAAATTATTACTTACTGTTAAAAAAATAAAAAAAAAATAAAGAAGGAATAGAAAAAAAAAAAGAAAATTCTCATCTAGGTGGTGTAGGGGAATACCTGTTATCCCAGCTACTCAGGAGGCTGAGGCAGGAGGACAGCAAGTCCAAAGCCTGCCTAGGCTATGTAGAAAGTTTGAGGAGAGCCTGAGTAACCTTGAGAGACCTGTCTGAAAGTAAAATTTCTATATGATTTTTGAAATTTAGTTAGTAATTATTAGTGTGTGTGTGTGTGTGTTTGTGTGTGTGTACATGTCACAGTGTGGATGTGGACACCACAGACCAGAGGACAACGTTAAGGAGTATTTTGTTTTGTTTTGCTTTGTTTTGTTTGTCTTTTTGAGACAGGGACTCCCTTTAGTCCCAGGTGGCCTGGAGCTTGCTATGTAGACTAGGCTGGCCTTGAACTCAGAGATCCACCTGCCTCAGCCTCCCAAGTGCTGGGATTAAAGGCATGTGCCACCACACCTGGCATTTAGTGAGTTGGTTTTATCCTTCCGTTGTAGGATCCAGGGATTGAACCCAAGTCATCAGATTTGCATGACAAGTGTTTTACCTGCCAAGCCATCTTTGCTGGCCTTCAAAATAATTAAAAACAAACAAACAAAAAGGGTTTAGGAAATGGTACAATCCTCACTTAGAGTGTTGTGGGTTCGGTACTCAATAATACACACAAAGAATAAGAAGATTCTCTAAAACTGGGGTATTCTTTCACAGTCCTGCCCTACAGACTCGAGCTGAGCCCCATTCCTGTCTTGTACCGGGAGCCTGGGGTGTATATGGATGCTTTTAAGACCTCTTCTGCCTCAGCGCCCGCCCGTCCCGTCTAGAAGCTGTATCCTTTAACCTCCTCCTGGCTGCGGCCCCAAGAGCTGGAAAGCATTTCTCTGCTCTGCCGCAGCCTGCGTGCATGGTCTGACGATCTGATTTACGTTTTCCAGATTTATCGCATCACTCGCATACCCAGGCTGGCTGATATTTTAGGCGAGTGAATCAGAGAGTCTGGCATGGCTTCCTGTACAGCAGAGCTCCGGCTGCAGGCATAATGAAGTTGGGAGGGAGAGGAGTTCAACTTATCAGGGAGGAAATTTGTGTCAGTAACAAGTCTGCCTGGCAACAGCACCAGGAAGAGAGATACCAGCTTCAGATCAGAGTCAAAGCCTTCACTCAGGAAGCAGCACAGCCTGCGTGGTTTTCCTCCCTGGTGGGCTGACTATGCTCCTTTTTAAAAGGAAGAGAGCTTTCATATGCGCATGTTCCAAAGGATATTCCCCAAATGTGCCGCCAAACAGGGAGCCGTGATAAGCAACAATGTCACCAGGCTGTGGCCATCCCTGGATGAGTTATGAATGAATAAGGAATAAGCCTCTTGCAGTGGACTGAGAGGCTGGGAAAAAATCAGAAGGATGCATTGCTAACTGACCTCTGGGGCTCCATATGGAACTGTGTCTGGAGAAGGGGGCTCCAGACAAGGGAGAGAGGGAGACAGACAGCCTCGACATTCTCAATCTCCTAAGCATGCACTGCTAAAACCCGGTTTCTATTTCTCAAAGAATCCATGCAGAATAAGGAATGGATCAGGTAAAGGACTGATCCGGGCTACATTGCTGGAGAGCAATGAGCATTTGTTCTTCTAGACGTCTCTGTGTGCAGGACAGTGATTGGCAGAAAGTCAAAGCTTAATGCAGGTGTGCAGAACAGGACGTGGCCACAGCTCTAGTTATGCTTTAAGAACCCTGAAATTGTCTCTTCTTACCTCTCCCCAGTTTCCTTTCTACCATCTGGAGAGTAAACCAATGATCTCACAGAGGTCTTCCTAGGCCTGACACTTTAGGATTCCAAAGTTAAAGGGAGTTTAAGATCCTAAGAAAGCAGAGTTTTGAAAATTCCCATAAATGTTTATATCTCAGACGCTTGACCGCCAGGCCCCCTTTCCCCTCAGTACGCACAGGGTTCGGCGTTACTAATCATGCATCAGCCGGTGGTATCTGGGATACATTCACGTTTTTAGCATTGGTATAATTCTATTTGGTTTCATGCCACAGGAAGTTCAAGCCTGATTCAATTAAGGAGTTTTATAAAGTAAGTTTTTAAAGAGGAAAGACAACGCAGTGCACGTTTCCCCATGTCCTTCACATTGTTATCCAGTCAGGCATGTTGGGGGCGACTCGTGCTCCAGTCCAAGAATCTGTTAACAATCCACAGAGTTGAATATTTTACTGTCTTATTTGGAAGCATGGAATTTAGCTGCTGGAAGGGACTTTTGAGATAGTCAGGCACGTCCTCTAAAACAAGGGGAGAGGGACTTGTGGTGCATTTTTAAACACTTCTCAGCTCCTAATGTCTTTATAACGTGGGCCTGAAAGCTGAGCAGAGAAAGCATCTGTTAAACCTAGTGAGGATGAGGCAGTCAGCAACGTAAAGCAAATCGGATTCGGTCTGCTGCTTTTCCAGCGAAAGCTTCCAAAGCAGGAGCTGAATTCCTGTGTGTCAGAGAAGGGGTGGAGACAACTGCAGAGAATTGGCATGGGAAGAGACTTCCCAGGTAACAGCTGCGGCTGGTTTTTTCCATAAAAGCCATGTTGCAGAAAAGCAATCCTCCTTGGGAAGAGACAACTCAGGACTTAAAGGGAAGGAACTTTGAGCCATTGTAAACAGAGAAACCAGAGTCTCATTGGCCAAAACCTCAGGTCTGGTTAGACAGGCAGGCTGGCAGTTGAGCCCTGAAATTCAAACAAAAAACAAAGATCCTGAGATGACCCACATATCAGTAGCAGAAACAGTCTTGAGCTACAAATGGGAGGGTTCAAATGTGAACTGTCCCCCACAGGCTCCTGCTGAAAGCCTGCTCCCCAGCTGGAGTCACTATGTTGGGATTTGGTAGAAGCTTCAGGAGGTGGGACCCAGCTGGAGGAAGTAGATGACTGGGACGGGGACTGAGCCTTTGAAGGTGTCCTTGCCCATTCCCCTCCCCCCCTTCCTTGCTGTCATGAAGTGAGCGGCTTCATTTTTTTAAATTATTTTTTATGTGTATGAGTGTAGTGTCTGCACGTAGGTTGGTGCACCCGTGTTGTGCAATGCCTCAGAGGTCAGAAGAGGGTGTCAGATTTCCCTGGAACAGGAGTTAAAGATGGTTTTTAGCTGCCCTGTGGGTGCTGGGAATCAGAACCCGGGTCCTCTGCAAGAGCAGTCGGCGCTCTTAACTGCTAAGCCATCTCTCCGGCCCCATGAGCAGCTTTCTTTAACCATGAAGTTTCCGTCTGTCTTGTCTAAAGGAAATAGATCTGAAACCTCTTAACCCAAGTCTAAGTTGTGCCAGGAAAGACCAAAGACCATAGTCAAGGTTGAGCCCAAGGAAGAGATGGAGAGTTTGGTTGAAGACTGGGAGAAGTGAGCATTGGAAGGGGTAAGGCAGAAGATTCAGAACAGTGAGTCTGAAATGTCTAGAGCTCTTTTTTATGTGATATATGACAATGGCTGGGTGACCATTAAAAGAACTACATAGCAGTGTGTCCAAAACCAACAGAATAAGAGAATGTAGAATAACCAGGTCAGAATTATTTTCTTTAAGATGACGTCCTTGGCTATTAGAAGTGAATATGTATACCTCAATCTGTCTCCACTCTGTTTGCAAGTCACTAAAGAAAAGACTTACAGCAATAGAAGTCTCAAAATATTACATACATATAAGAATACTTATAAAACAAGATGTCAGATGAGATCCACGGAGAGGGTTATTTGAATCTGGGCCAGTACTGAGAGTGGCTCCCAAGTTATTCCATCCTGTGCCACCCTTCCATGCAGGGTGGCTCTCTTCAAGGCTTCTGGCATTCTGGGCATCAATTCAGGCAACAATATTGAACACAGGGGAAACAGAAGTCTCTTTGCTTGCAAAGGTTCTTCCCAGGAGCGCCTCTCTCAACTTTCCCCTCACATCTTGTCAGTCAGAATTATCGTAGACTCCCATTCCCAAAGCAATTGGTATTGGGAATGAGATCTAGAGATGGAGAGAAAGTGATAAGGTTTGAATCTACAAGGGTGAGGCCTTCTGAAGCACGTGGCCAGGAGACAATGACTGGACTAGCATGGCCTGGTAAGAGCAGGGGTCCGAGCAGGACATGGAATTGCTCCGGCTTAATGGCCATGGAACAAAGAGGGATTGGGACTTCCCTGAGACACTCAGCACAACCTCTCCTCCATTGACTCACTACCTTCTTTTCAGGGACAATTGTAACAGAGATGCAACCAAGGCCAGGAGAAACGACTTAATACTCCCAAGACTTCTTATTAGGAAGAGAGAGCTCTTGGTACTTACTGCTCTGATCACTGCAGTGCTCTTCCTACCATACCAAACTGCAATTTTCTGGTAGCATTTAAAAATATTTTTTATTTTATGTGTATGACTGTTTTCCTTGTGTGTATGTAAGTGCACCATGTGTATGCAAGCCCCTGCAGAGGCCAGATAAAGGTGTGAGATCCCCTGGAACTGGAGTTATGGATGGTTGTTAGCCACAGTGTGTGTGCTGGGACTTGAACCTGTGTCTTCTGGAGGAAAAACGGCAAGTGTTCTTTTTCATTCATTCATTGTTTTT
The DNA here is from genome assembly GCA_009823505.1 of Rhizomys pruinosus. NCBI lineage: Eukaryota > Metazoa > Chordata > Mammalia > Rodentia > Spalacidae > Rhizomys > Rhizomys pruinosus. The sequence continues at coordinate 633,398 of VZQC01014772.1, read as the reverse complement.
TATTTTTTGGTATTTTTGAGACAGGGTCTCCCTTTAGTCCCAGCTGGCCTGGAGCTCTCTCTGTAGACCAGGCTGGCTTTGAATTCACAGAGATCCGCCGCCCTCTGCCTCCCGAGTTCTGGGATTAAAGGCATGCGCCACCACGCCTGACTAAAACAGCAAGTGTTCTTAACCACTGAGCCATCTCTCCAGCTCCTCTGCTAGCACTTAAAATCATATTGGCTAAAACTGGCTGCAAGGTCAATATTTCCCCCAAGAATTTCGACACAGCCAACTTGTTGATCATGAGACGTAACCATTTGGATGGAAAGAGGAAAGGGTTCAGAATCAGATCTGGTTTAATTGTTGCCTCAGTTGTCTAGTTCAAAGACAAGGAGCAATGACTTCATGTCCCTAGGCCCACCCCCTCTACTATTCCTTTGGAATCTGAGCTCCTTCAAGGGAGGTGACATTCTGAAGGATACCATGACAATAAAAAAGACATTCTTAAGTTTTTCCAAAATGGCACTGCCCCAAGGGCTATGGACAGGGAGACACAGAAACTATTTTCTCATCTTTCATCCCCATATTACTATCACCCCATTTCGGCCAAACCTAAGAGGAGGCCAAAGAGAAGGTTGGAGGATGGAGGGAGGAGCGGCAGGTTCTGAACAGAGAGTGACCCGAAGGGCTGCTGTGTGTCTGTATCAACAAGATGCCTGGGTGTAAAAGGATATGACTTTCATCATTTTATGGTTAGAATCCTAAAGTTGGGCGGATCTCTGTGAGTTCAAGGCTACCTGCTCTACATACTGAGCTCCAGGCCAGCTGGGACTAAAGGGAGAGACCCTGTCTCAAAAAGACAAAAAAAAAAAAAAAGAATCCTAAAGACAAGTTCTAGGAAAGCTTCACGTGGATAAGAGGCAAACTCAACACTCTGGACCTTGTGTTGGGGTCATGGCTGAAGGTCTTCCCACTCCTCTCTTCCTTCATCTTTCTGCCGACATAAGTGCATGGTGGCCCCCTCTTAGTCTACCTCTCCAAGCCCAGTGAGTTATCAAATTCTAACTAACGTGACATGTCAGTGTCCCAGACACTCAACAAGCAAGTCTGACAGAAGCTACGGTGTTGATAATGTAAAACCCCATCTGCTTTCTGTCATGACAGCATCTGAAATTGTTTTGCCTTGAGTGATGGTGAGTCCAGCCAAGCAGTCAGTAATATACCAGTCGTCGCTTCCCTGGAGTCACCAGTGACCAGCTTGTGATGGCAGGCTGCTAGTCCATTCCTAAACTCAAGAGCCAAGCTCTCCAGTCCATGGAAGCTTCTCCTAGCTCAGAGAACAAATGGATTCCAGATAGGATCTGAGAAGTAGGGACCTATGTAGACACACCTATCCCCCCCACCACCACTCTTCCTCATCTCTCTCCATTACCTCTTCTTACCTCAGCTATTAGCCCTCTTCACTTTCTCCTGGCTGTAGAACTGTGAACTTCAAGGCTCCGACTGTGGACGTAGGTGCAAGGAATCAGCCCCTTCAACCAGCAACCCAGCCCCTGACAGGAACAGCCCATCTCCTGATCCCCGAAGAAAACCAGCCCAAGCTCTGAAGCAGGTTGATGCTCTTTGTTCCTAATTCATTGAGACCAAAACAGTATAGATGCCTCTGGTTTTATTGAAGACTCTGGGTGTTAGTTCCTGGCTGTTTATTCCCCAAATTACCCTCCTTTCGCTGCTTGATTCATCACGGCTATGTTAATTATTAGTCAATCTATTAGGAGGGAACTACTCTTCACAAGATCCTTCCTGTTCCATCCCTCAGTCAACTGTTGAATGAACCAAGGGAAAAGTATAATTTGGATTCTCCTCCTCATCTTCCTCCTCCTCCTCCCCCTCTTCCTCCCTTTCTTCCTCTTCTTCTTCTTGATTTAGATTCTTAATTTGATAAGACTCTTGATTTGATGAGATTTCTCATGTTCCATTTAAACTCTAAATATAACAAGTACTCTCTTTCCTCCTGTTCTACCAACTCGTAAAATGGAAAAAAAAAAGGGGGGGAATTAAAATGGATATTGGAAGAAAAGGTTGAGGGAGGGGACAGTTCTCAGCAGTAAAACCTGTCAGCAACTACAAATTAATTTAGAACTTTATAGATGATTCTAAGGAAAGGAAGATTTAGTATACATACATTGTTTATTTTTAAACAACACCTGCTTTTATTTAGTGGAGATGCAGAAAAGCTTTCTGTCATCTGTAAATGGAATTATTTACTCCAGTTATTTTGGTGGATCTCAATTCTGCTTTTTCCTCTTGAAAGAGAGAACATTGTTTATTGAAAGGAAGTTCACATCGCTTCTACCTGTGATATCATAAAGAAAATGTTTATCAGCTGTCTCCTGGATAGTAGTGGATGTGGGATCCTTGCTTAGATAACATTTCTGAATTCTAATGTCATATCATACCCTTAGGTAAGAGGCTCTATATCCAAGTTTTGTATTCAAATCACCTGAAGGAGTGTACAAACTTTGGGCCCTAACCTGGAGAGTCTGATTCAATTCGGCCTCAGGTAGAGCCTAAGCATCGATAGGTTTTAAAAGTTCTCTAGTCACTCTTTTTCTTTAATTTTTATTTATTGTTTTTGTTTTATGTATATGAGTGTATTGTCTGCATGTGTAAGTGAACCTGTGTCATGCATTGCCTACAGAGTCTGAAGGCCTCTGATTCCCTTGGAACTGAAGTTACAGACAGTTGTTAGCCACCATGTGGGTGCTGAGATCAAAATCTGGGTCTTCTGCAAGAGCAGCCAGTACTCTTAACTGCTGACCCATCTCTCCAGGCCCCTCTAGTGATTCTTATGTACATCAAGGTTGAAAACCACTTCTAGCCAATACAAGACAAGAAAAAGAAATACAATGTATACAGATTGATATGGAAAAACTAAAACTGTATTTGTAAATTACATACTTGCTTGTCTATGTAGAAAAAGTTCTAAAAATTGGGGCACACGCCTTTAATCCTAGCACTCGGGAGGCAGAGGCAGGTGGATTTCTTTTTTAAATGATT
>VZQC01014772.1:556581-617794 GCA_009823505.1 Rhizomys pruinosus | reverse complement strand
GGGGAGGAGGAGAGTGGAGAGTGATAGAATAGGGTCATGACATCCTCATATTGTCTTGTGGGTATGTGCACCCACACACACATGCACCCACACACACATGCGCACACACAACACACACATACTCGCTCACTCACTCCAAACAAAACCCCTAAGCATTATGTAGCTCAGGGTTTTAATGGCTGGAGGGTCCAAAGGACATGGCATCAGCATTGTGGTGAGGGCTCCCTTCGTGTGTCATAACATGGCAGGGAAGTAAAAAGGGAACCAGCTCTGCATGCTGTGGCAAAGATAGACTTTCCTCCACATGGACTGGCCTGGCCATCAGAGACATCAGACGCCTCCCAGAGATGGTTCTTCTAAAGGAAAGGGAGGAGCCGGACGGCCAACCACCCTCCCCAAGCAACCAGACCACCTTGACTGCATAGGGGGAGGGGCTCTCTTTCCCGCTTGTGCCATGTTGTGCAGAACTCCTGGGGGTCCCAGCCTGGGAAACACGAGGGGGAGCACCAGAAGCACCTGTAAGTGGCCCCCTCACCCACTCACTCTGTAGGAAACCCCATTAAACTCACTAGTCTCCCCAAACTGAAGTTTTGGAGAGTCTCTATCTCTCTTTGGGTCCTTGGCGCAGGGGAGGAAGCCAGGTACCCAGCTGAGCTGTGCTGCTCCCAGGAGGGAAATTTTCTTCGACAGATGGAGAGGAGAACACATACAAGCAAGGAGGAAACCAAGGAGGGATTTTAAAAAAAATGTGCTCCCACAGGAACAAATCCATTCCCATCATACAGTTAATGCATCCTTGAAGGTGGAGCCCGGTGACCTACGGGCACTGCTTCTACAGTCTCAGTGGCGTCATGCTGGAGTTTGGCCCCCACACATAAACCTGGGGGACAAACCACACTCAAATCATCAAATCACAGCTGGGGTTCATTATTTCTCAGGGCTCCCTGTGTTCTGTAATGACCCCTTTAACCTGCCCTTTCATTTTGCTGTCTAACTTTAAGCAGTCCCAGGAGCAGGGCTGGAGAGATGCCTCAGGGGCTAAGAGTAATGGCTGCTCTTACAGAGGACCAGGATTTGAGTCCCAGCACCCACATGGCGGCTGACAGCCATCAGTAACTCCAGTTCCGGGGGACCAGATGCCCTCTTCTGACCTCTGTGGGCACTGCATGACATGGTACACTTACACACATGGAGGCAATATGCTCAGACACATAAAATAAAAATAAATATTTTAAAGCTCCAGGTGGAAATCTAGGGGGTAGCTCAGTGGCAGAGTGACTCCTTAGCTGCGAGAGGCCTGAGTTCATATGCCTCTAAAAATGGCCCAGGTGAAACTGAACATTTTCTTGGAGCTAGCTGTGTCTGTTTTAGGATTTAGAACCAGCCAGTGCCTAATAGCTGCCACTGTTGTTGGCCTTGTTACAACAAAACCTTCCTATGAGCCTACGCCGTGCCATTCAGTGGCTTCTTTCCCTCCTGCAGTGGCTGTGTAGTACAGCAAAAGGAAGTTCAGTGCCCAGTTGTGCCGCTGTGTGATCCAATAAAGATCACACAGGCAGAGACTGGGACCTGTGGGAACCTCCCACAGTTCACCAACAAAGGATGAAAAAAAGCTAGAATTCTTTTTTTTTTTTTCAAAAAAGCCATTGTTAGTTCTTACTCCACAAAGGGAAGAGAGTGAAGTCACTTGGCCTTGTTCAGTCACTTCTTGCTGCTGAGAACTGTGAAAGGAAACAGCTTTGTGATTCTTGAAGGTTCCAGCAATTGATGCTACTACACTGTGGTGCCCGAAACGTATTCCAAGAAAGAGTGCTCTCTACCAAGTCCTGTTGTGTAACTGGGGCTCTGGGCAGAATCCTGGGGCATGATAGAGATGTTGGTCAGTGTTTCTCCCACCTGGCTGTTCACTGAGCGGGAGTCCATGGTGAGGCCAGGAAGGAACACACTGTTGACCAAGCCCAAGCTTCACTCTCCGTTTTGCCAGTTATTAAGCATGTAACTTTGAGCAAACTGTACAGCCTTTCTGAGGCTTCATTTCTTTACCCCTAAGCTGGGCATAATAACAATGCTACATAGGGTAACCAGGAGAATTTCATGAAAGAATGGTCCTAAAGAGCACTGGGCAGAACCTAACAAAGAAGGAAAGAACTCTTGATGTCACTGTCCAGTTTGCTTTCTGTTGCTGAGATAAAAACACCAACCAACGGGTAACCAATTGAAACTAAAGCCTCCCTCAATGGAAGGAAACTCATGTGTGGTGTTGTTAACATAGCCAGACGCACACATCTGGAGAGGTCATAGATCTTAAGACGATTTCACAAGGTAGTCACATCCCTAGGCTAAGGTAATATTTTACCAACTACAAAAGAAGTATCCTTATATTTAGAGACCAATAGCCCAGACACCACTCAGAAAAGAAGCTTCTTTTGTTCCAGATGAGAATAGTACAGAGTCCCACAACTGGACACACGCAGACTTGGTCTGTGAATGGCTCATGCCTAGGCAACACATCTACAGTGCAGCCTCTGCACACAAGTGTGGGACTCGGACATATCTTGAAAGTATGCCAGCTATCAATCTACTTAGCACAGTAGGTGGAGCAAAAGATACCCCTCGGCTCCGCTTTTCTGAACACGCCTCACCAGCTGGGATGATGTGTGATGGTCTGGAGATCTAGGATTGGCCACTGGGAGGTGAGGTCACACAATGTAGGGGCTGCCCTATATCCCAGACTTATATAAGCTGCTTGTTGCATAGAATAAACGGATTTGCAACCTCTGACCTAGTCCCTAGGATGTTACTGGAGTAACCCTGGGTGATAACTTCTTCAGCCTGTCCAACCGTGGGGTCTGCAGCCCCCCCCCCAAAACCCAAGCATCATAGAACAGGACCTAAGAAGTCATTAACTACCTCTTAACTCTCATTAAGGAAATTCCTCCATGTGACAGGAGACCAGGAACCCAAAAGGGCCCGAATGGCCAAATGGTGAAGATTAGGAGTCTACAGGGTGTGGCTCCATGGACAGGCTGCCTATATTCAGCTTCACCCACCCAGGGCTCAGGGAATATTGCAGAAGAGGGGGTGGAAAGACTGTAAGAGCCAAGGAGGTGATGCAAGACCAAACAAAAATGAATCCTACAAGCTCCTGGGACCCAGTTCATATGAGTCTACAGCATTGGTATCAGCATGCACAAGACCCATGCAAGCTCAGCTGGACAAAAACCTAGTACAGAACTGCAGAAATGGGTAACAGAGCCCAACCTTGGCTGAGGAAATATTGACAGCAGATGGTGGTCGAGTGAGGAAGACCTGGCCTTCATTAGAAAAGAGGCTGCACGCCTTTAATCCTAGCACTTGGGGGGCAGAGGCAGGCGGATCTCTGTGAGTTCAAGGCCAGCCTGGTCTACAGAGTGAATTCCAGGACAGCTGGGACTACAGGGAGACCCTATCTCAAAAATTAAAAAAAAAAAAGTTCAATGTCTCTTTAAAAGTTTTATAACTGTGGGCTCCTGTAAAATCTAAAACAAGTGCCATCTTATTTCAAGAGGGAAGAACTGAACACACTTAAGTCAAACCAAAGTCCAGCAGTGGGGCCCAATGTTGGACATCTGGGATTCACTCAGGACTTTTTCTGGGCTCCAAAGAGAAGCTCCACTTCTCCAGCTCTGCTGTCCTCAGCACACAGCTTGTCTCGAAGGAGCAGGCTGGCTCCGCTCCACCCACACCTGCTGCTGCCCTGTTGCTGCCCTTGGTGGTCGCCCCATGGTCCCGGCATTTCTAGAATGCTGGGGTCTCCACTGCAGCCAATGCTGCACCTTCACCAATGGCCTCTCTTAGCCTCTCAGAGAGCCGAGCCTCAGAGTCTCTCCACAACCCTTCTCTCCTCAACACTAGTACTACCTGGGAGACTTACACATTGTCAAGTTCTGCTGTCAGTTTGCCCTGCAGCCTTGGACCCCTCTGAACCATAGCTTTTGTGTGCCGACCCTGAGGAAACACTTCCTACAAGATTTCGCCTTGATGATGTTGGTCTCTTGTCACTCACAGCTGCTCTTTCAGCCCCAGGTAACCAGCATCAATTGCCCTACCAATTAGCTGGTCTCTTAGTCCCAGCTAATTCCACAGTCCTAGCCAACCAAAACCCATAGATTCTCTATTCAAATTTTCACACAAATGGCCCTGATAGCCTGTACTTCCCTTGAAACTTCACAGGTCTCTGTCATCCAAGTTCCTACCAAACAGCTCTCCAAAAACTTCCACATTCCTCCAAGACACATATGGACAGTCCATCAGAGTAATATCCTACTCTATGGTACCAATTCCTTTCCTAGTTACTTTCTATTGCTGTTATAAAGACACTGACCCAAACCATCTTGGTGAGGAAAGGGATTACTTCATCTTGCTCTTATAGTTCATCATGGAAGAAAAGCAGAGCAGGAGCTGTAGCACAGACCATGGAGGTACACTGCTTACTGGCTTGCTCTCTGGCCTGTGCTCAGCCTCTTTCCTATATATCCCAGGACTATGTATCCAGGGGTGGCACCACCCACAGTGGGCCGGGTCCTCCCATGTCACTCAGCAATCAAGAAAATGCCCCACAGACGTGGCCGCAGCCAATCCGAGACAATTCCTTAGTTGCTTCCCTCTATCCAGGTGCGTCAAACTGACCACTGCAACTATCCAGCACAGCTACTTTTTCCTTCTTAAGAGATTATTATTTTTATTTTATGTGTATGAGTGTTTTACCTGCATGTAAGTATACCGCATGCATAAGATGCCTATGGAGGCCAGAAGATGGCGTTGGATCCCCTGGAACTGGAATGACCTCCACATGGTTGCTGGGAACTGAACCTGGGTCCTCTACAGGGGCATCCAGCACCCTCTCTGACCCACCTCTCCAGGCCTTACATTTTCTTCTTGTTTATATCTTTTTTTTTCTGCTAGAGAGGTTGGCACTCTGCCTGTTAGCAATATGAATATACAGCTCTTTTTTGAGGAGTACTTTGATAGTTTCTGTGAACTATTTTGACTTTCATCATCTTTAGCCCTACAGCTCTACTTCTGGGTGTCTGTTAGACTCATTCCAAAGTGTGAGGCTCACTTGACTGCACTAGTTTGAGACCAGTCTGGGAAACATAGGGAGACCCTATCTAAAACAAAACAAAATAAAATATTCCCAGGCATTCATCCCTATGGACAACATTTCCCTGCATCCTGTACTGTCTGTCTGAATGGAAAGAGGGCAGGCTTTTTTTTTTTTAATTTTATTTATTTCTGTATGTGTATGAATGTACTGTCTGCATGCAAGTTTGTGCATCCGTGTAGTGCAATGCCGCGGAGGTCAGAAGAAGGTGTCGGATTCCCCTGGAACTGGAGTTCTCCTGGAACTGGAGTTTCAGACGGTTCTTGGCCGCCATGTGGGTGCTGGGGATCGAACCTGGGTCCTCTGTAAGAGTGGTCGGCGCTCTTAACCGCTAGGCCATCTCTCCAGCCCCTGAGAACAGGCTTTATTAACAAAACAAAGCACAGAACATTAATAGTTTTCTAAATCCTCTAGGAAAAGCAGGGGTCCTCCCACTGATACAGAAATGGATGTTATTTAAGCGTTAGAACCGCAGGTTATAGAATTTTTTAAAAATTAGGAAAAAAAAAATGCCCTATTATCTCTTGTTATGGATGGGGCACATAGAGGTAAAGCAACTACCCCTGGGTCTCCCAACCAGCAGATGACAGAACCCAGTGCAAACTGGTAAAACTTCTGAGCTTACATTCTCTAAGCCTACCCATGTCCTTTACAGCATCACAAAATTTATTCCCTCTTTCCTCCGTGTGTCAGACATAGCTAGTTTTTATTTTTAATTGAATTTCATGATTTTTATACAATATAATTTGATGATATTGAGGGCCCCTTCCCTATCTGCACTGCCCCTTACTGTCCCCCACCCAGTTTAGTGCACTCTACTATATATAAGGCCTGTAGAGTCCAATCTGTGTCCCCAAATGTCCTTCAGTGTGGGTCATCCACTGGAGCCTGGTTAACCAACCAAGAGTCCCATCCTTGAACGAGACTGTCTCTCTCCCTCCCAGCAGCCCTTCGTTGCCACAATTTCCTTAGATTGGGTTGGGGTTTCTCACCTGCTTCCTCATGTCTATGCTGGGATATTGTCTGGTTTGAACTTGCACGGGACTTGTGCGTGCTGTCACTATTGCTGTGAGTTCAGATAAGGAACTGACCGCTGTCTGGAAAACGGTTTCCTTTCAGTCATTTAACACCTCTGGCTCTTAGTCTTCCTGTCACCACTTCTGGAGGCAGAAGTTGGATTTAAGTGTCCTATTCAGGAATAAGCACTCTGTGGCCTCTTGTTCTCCACACACTGGCCAGTTGTGGGTCTCTATGTTAATCACCATCTACAGCATAAGAAACTTCTTTGGTGAGAGTTGAGCAAAGCATTACTCTTTGGTTCCACAATAAGTCATTAGGAGTCAGTCTAATATGATAATTATTTAGTAGAAAACTAGTATTGGGTTCTTCCCTCTCTAGCCTCAGGCTCCTAAGCTTAGTATCAGTGTCAAGCCTGGGCTCCAGCCTATGAGGCATACATGCTCTGGTCCGACAACTACTTTGCACTGCTACCCATCAGAGCTTTAGCGTCTTTGGCTTTGTGAACCCACATTTCCTCTCTTGAACTGTGACTTCCCCTAACTGGGTGACCTCATTCTCTCTGGCCTCTCCAACCCAGGCTCTGACCTAGGCTCCGGTGTGGAGGTCCCTCAGGTGGGAACTAATCTTTGCCTTTTCATCCCACCACCCTGCTGGAAGACTTCCACTCACCCACTCACACTGCTTCAGTCACCTCATAGTAGCTGATTTCCCCAAATCTTGCTTTTATTCTGGTTGGTCACCTGTGCAACTTGAAATCAATAGTTTCAGTCACTTCTTTTTTTAAAATTTATTTTATTTTATTTATTTCTGTATGTGTATGAATGTACTGTCTGATTGCAGGTCCATGCACCCGTGTCATGCAATGCCGCAGAGGTCAGAAGAGGGTCTTTCACTTCTTTTGGAACTTCAAGCCCATCATGTTCAAAGCCAAAGCCCTGATCTCATCCAGGACCACAGCTGTCACTACTATCCTGGGAGGGGAGGGATTGGATTGTGTGAAACTCCAGCATCCAGACCAGAAACCTTGCGGGGTCATCAGCTCTGTCATAATTAACCTTCATGCTCTGTAATAGTTACTTTTCTGTTGCTGTGATAAAACCCCATCACCAAAGCAATTTATAGAAGGAAGAGTTTATCAGGCTTACAGTTCCAGAAGGCTTAGAATCCATCATGCAGGGAGGCATGGTGGCAGGGGGCGGGGGGCAGCTGGAGCAGAAAACTGAGCACCCACATTTTCAAGCAGCCACAGGAAGCAGAGGGAGCCCAGCTGGAAGTGGGCATGGCTACATACTTTCCAAGCCCGCTCCCAGGGACTTTCTTCCTCCAGCATGGCCTCACCTTCTAAAGGTTCCCTGACCCTCCCCAAACAGTGCTATGAACTGGGGACCAGTGTCTAAACACTTGGAGCCTGTGGGGGACATTCTTAATTCAAACTACCACATGCTCCCAAGAGTCAGTGTCTTGTACAAAACTGATCAATAAAAAGCACAGAGGTAGCTAGATGTCAAGACATATACCTGTAATCTCGGAATTCAGTGGCAGAAGCAGGAAGATCACAAGTTCAAGGCCAGCCTGGGTTACATAGTGAGTTGAAGACTAGCCTGGGTTGTAGAGACTTTGTCTCAAAACAAAACAAAGTGAGGCAGTGAGGAAGGTGGGTCGTATATTCAAACATCATCATTTAACACTTGAAAAAGAAGGTGAGAACGAGCAAGGTGGGAACCATGTAAAAATGGTAGCATGGCCTTACACGTGAAGTGGTAAATAATTCCATAATTCCATAAATAATATGGAAATGATGACACTTTCAAAAGACCTGAGGTTTGCTTGTGGATGTGTATGAAGCCATCAGAAAGTCTGAATTTTGTATCTTATGGTGACATGGTGAAAGATTTTTCTAAGCTAGACAGAAGGTTATGTATAGTATTTTTCTTTGTTCCTATGACCAAATACTTGCTACAAAGAAACTTAAGGAAAGGAGTTTCCTGCTGTTTATTTTTTGAGACAGAGCGTCATGTGTCCCAGGGGGGCCTTACACTCCATCTGCCGTGGATGCTGACTTTGAACATCTTATCCTTCTGCCTCTACCTCCCCAGTGCTGGGATTATAGGCCTGATCAACAGTGAAGCTGAAAATCTGCAATGTCCTCAGATTTTTTCTTGATAAATCAATAGAATTAGAATATATTTGAATTTTCCAAGATTATTGATAAACTGGGACTACAGAGATGGCTCAAAGGTTAAAAGTACTTTATGCTCTTGCAGAGGACCAGCTTTGGTTCCCAGCACCCACATGACTACTCACAACAACCAGTGACTCCAGTTCCAGGGGATCTGACATCCTCTTCTGGCCTCTGTAGGTACTGCATGCCTGCTGGGTACTTGGGCATATGCAGGTAAAGTATTCATACACAGAAATAATAATGAACAAATATTTTGTGGAGAGCCGGTGTGGCGACAGTCCCAAGATGGTGCCTGGGACTTTAGCCAAGTCTTATGACTAACACCCAAGTCTTATGACTAACACCCAAGTCTTATGACTAACACCTGATTCCCTCCTACCTCAAAGTAAAGCCACGTCCACCGTTCGAGCTGCGCAGGTGCACCCTGTATACAAGATCAGGCCAGATGATACCAATAGACTGAGGCCACGCAACCTGGGCTGGGAAGGTGGAGCGGGAGAGGGATAAATAGAGGGACTTTCTGTTCTTGGGGGGAAGAAGAACAAGAACAAGAAGAAGAAAAGAGGAAGTAAAAATGCTGTAAAGGTCCTGAATAAACCGCTTTGAGAAGGACGAGCTAGAGGTGCTTTATTTCTGCTGGTCAGAATCAAAGGCATCAAGTGGCGGCCCACACAGCAACGCGTTCTTCTTCCTTTCTCGTTCAGAACTCATTGCGGTCAGGGTGACTAGTCGGTAAACTCCCAGGTAAGCGGGATAATTAAGGAAAGAGATAATAAGGCTCCCCGATAAAGGGGACAATAAGGCTCCCCGGAAAAGGGGACAATAAGGCTCCCCGGAAAAGGGGACAATTAAGGTTCTCTAGCTAGCATTATGGGAAACACAACATCTGCCCTGACGGTGCTAGTCAGATTTTTGGCAGTGGTGGCACACAAGGGAGTGCTGCCGGTGTGGAAGTTGGTAAGAAATTGCATTGGGGACGAGGAACGGTTTGGAAAAAAGATAAGAGAAGGGAGTGAAGCCTTAGACCAGGTTAAGGAAGAGCGCTCTCAACACTCTGAAATTCAAGAAGAATCTAGTGAAGGGGACATGTCAGACGGGGATGTGGAAAGCCTTGCTGCCAGCTTGGAGAAAGTGAAAGTAAAGATAGAACCGTCAGCCCCGGAACTGCCCCTGCCACCTCCTTATGCTTGCAACGGAGCAGGAGGGAATAGTTTACATCCTGAAACTTGGAGAGAACTAGAGGCTCAGTGCTTCCCTGTATTTCAAAATCAACAAGGGAACCGCTATCATGAGCCGTTAGATTGGAAGATTGTTCAAAGGCTGGCGGAGGCAATAAGTGCCTATGGAGCCAATGCTGCCTTTGTTGTGACTCAGCTGGAGTCTTTGCATCAGTATCGTATGACTCCAAGTGACTGGCAAAATCTGGCCCAAGCATGTCTGACCACAGCCCAATATTTAGATTGGAAAGTATTTTATCTTGAATTTGCCACCGGACAAGCCACTCTTAATGCTCGCAATGGTCAGGACGCTTGGGACCAAGATATGCTTATGGGACAAGGAAGGTTTGTGGCAGCGCAGACAAACTATCCAGTTCAGGTCTATGATCAGATTAATGCATTAGGCATCCGAGCATGGAAGTCTCTCCCAAATAGAGGCAAGGTGAGGGGCAAAAGAAAAAAAAAAAAAAGGAAAAGGGGTTGGGCCACTCTTTACAGGGCAGAACCTCCCCTGTGACAAGAGCAATTAAGCTTAGGCCATCTACGTCCTTCTCGAGAGTTTCATTCCCATTTTCATGTTAATTCTAGAACTTTGTCCTCCCGTTTTAAAATTACCCGTGCCGAGGTGAGAGACATTGTAAAACTGTGCCAACAGTGTGCCCCACTACTTCCTCAACCAGGGGTCGGAATTAACCCACGTGGGTTGCGCCCTTTACATCTCTGGCAAATGGATGTCACCCATTTTTCTGAATTTGGCAAGTTAAAATATTTACATACTTCCATTGGTATGGCCTCCAGGGTCCTATATGCCTCCTTACATATGGGGGGGGCACATCATGTAATTGCCCATTGTTTTGAGGCCTGGGCTGCCTGGGGCCAACCTAAAGAACTAAAAACAGATAAAGGCCCCGCTTACACTTCTGCTTCCTTTGTGTCGTTTTGCCGTTTTAAGGGTGTTAAATTGACTCATGGAATGCCATATAACCCACAAGGACAAGGCATCATTGAGCATGCTCATCGTACCCTAAAAGAATGCTTACTTAAGCAAAAAGGGGGAATAGCCTCAGGCTCCACACCCAGGGAACGAGTGGCCATCGCTCTTTTTACTTTAAGTTTTTTGAATCTAGATAAGCATGGACAAGCTGCTGCTGAACGTCATGCTAACCCTGACATTTCTCTTAAGGGCCTGGTTATGTGGAAGGATGTATTGACTGGTAACTGGCAAGGACCGGACCCAGTGTTGGTCTGGGCGAGGGGATCTGTTTGTGTGTTCCCCCAGGATCATCGACAGCCATTGTGGGTCCCGGAGAGACTAACCAGAGTAGTCCGAGATGAGAAAAGAGAAGATTCTATGGATGAGCCTGATGTTAATGCCACTCCCTCTGGGTCAAACTGAAAATCTGCGATGGGGCCTTCTGTCGGTATTCCCCAAGCTGTTGCCACTTACACACTCAGCGCAGGTCTTTCCCTGATTTTTTCACAACAAACATTTCTCTGCAACTATATCGCTCACCCTAGAGGGTCTCCTATGCTTTCAGATAATCTCTAATATCTCCCAGAGTAGTGATTGTGTTCACATGTATAATCAGACTGCAGCATGGTCTGATTTGCCTATCAATAGCTCCACCAAAAGCCAATGCCACTTGGATTCAAGGGGTCTGGCCTGCTAAGATTCCCAGACAAAATGATAGTATACCTGCTCAGCCCCAACGGGCCCCCTTTTTTGTAAGGGTGCCTGTGATTCCCTCCCACCTTGGACTGGTTGTCAGGCTAGAAAAGTGGCCTGGGCAGTGCGTAAGTATTTTACAAATGACACCTGCTTTTACAGCATGTGCTGGGATGTGAATGGAAATTTTACCGCTTGTAAATGCCAGCTATGCCGCTCAATTGTCACGTAACCTGTCTCAGTATCTTACAGGAAACTGGTCTAGGGATCTTGATGGCATGTTACGGGACCTCAGACAATCCATCGCTCACATCAACTCCACCCGAGTGGATGTGTCCTTGGCTGGTGGGCTGACAAACTGGACTGCTACCACTGCTTCATGACTGAAAGAATGGGCAGGAATTGTCAGACTTGCCCTATGCCTGGTCCTCACTAGTTTCCTGGCCTTTTGGTGCATGTGCTGTTTGTGATTTCGTCAACATAATACGTGCAGCAGTGGAGACAGGACAGTCTCCTCAAGTGTGGCTTAGCATGCTAGAGAAGTAGCCAAAGACGGGTAAAGCTCTCTGGGCATGCCACCAACCTGACAGGGAACAAACCAGTGCTGTTTGTCTCCCAATGACGGGTAAGGGGCATTGCTGCACAGGGCTACCTAAGACAGGCATTCTCTCTGCTAAAATAATAAAGAAGGGGGAGATGTGGAGAGCCGGTGTGGCGACAGTCCCAAGATGGCACCGGAACTTTAGCCAAGTCTTATGACTAACACCTGAGTCTTATGACTAACACCCGAGTCTTATGACTAACACCTGATTCCCTCCTACCTCAAAGTAAAGCCACGTCCACCGTTCGAGCTGCGCAGGTGCACCCTGTATACAAGATCAGGCCAGATGATACCAATAGACTGAGGCCACGCAACCTGGGCTGGGAAGGTGGAGCGGGAGAGGGATAAATAGAGGGACTTTCTATTCTTGGGGGGAAGAAGAACAAGAAGAAGAAAAGAGGAAGTAAAAATGCTGTAAAGGTCCTGAATAAACCGCTTTGAGAAGGACGAGCTAGAGGTGCTTTATTTCTGCTGGTCAGAATCGAAGGCATCAATATTTAAGTTTTTTTTTTTTTGTCTTTTTGAGACAGAGTCTCCCTGTAGCCCCAGCTGGCCTGGAACTCACTATGTAGACCCAGGCTGGCCTCAAACTCACAAAAATCTGCCTGCCTCTGCTTCCCAAGTGCTGGGATTGAAGGTGTGTCACCATGCCTGGCTTTAAGTCATAATTTTAAGAATATTATTTTTATTTTACACATATGGTTGTATTCTTGCATGTAGGGATTTCTGCCTGTGGAGGTCAGAAGAGGGCAGCAATCCCCTGGAACTGGAGTTACAGATGGTTGTTAGCTGCCATGTGGGTGCTGGGAATCAAACCTAGTCCTCTACAAGAGTAGTCAGTGCTCTTAACCATGAACCACCTCTCCAACCCCTTAAGTCATATTTTAAAAGTATGATTTAAAAGGATACTGAGGACGTAGTGGGTAGAGTACTTGCTTAGCATAATAATGCATAAAACCCTGGGTTATAGAAAGCTCTCAGTTTGATAGCACTGCATAAAGCCAGACATGGTGATACTATAATCCTGACACCTGCAGGTGGAGACAGGAGACTCAGTTCCAGACTATTCTCAGCTCCATAGTGAGTTCAAGGTCAGCTGGACTACATGAGTCTCTGTTTCAAAAATATGACTTAAGAACATCAAAATATGTACAATGATTATGTATCCAATGGAGTTAAAGTAAGCGGTTTGCTATGAACCTGTAAGAACCTCACAATCTGGATTTGGGGTGGGGTTTTCAGCCTTATCTTCTTTATCCTTGGCCCATTTCAAACTTTTTCAATTATTCCCTCCCTTTCCTCTCACAGAGGAAAAAACCCTTTGGTATTCCTTCTGAACTCCCCCCACCCGCCCCATGCAACTTCCATACCCCCTGACAGAGAGTGTCTCCAGACTGTCCAGTAGTCAGTTGGCCACCCATCAGCAGCCAGAGTGCTCATGTATTCTCTTGTCCCCCCCAACTTTGGTTGTGTTTTGTTTTGTTTTGAAAGGCCTTCTCTGACACTCAGGGGTGGTGGTACCATTCTTTGAATCTAGTGCTCATCCTGACCAGTCTCAACAAATCAAAATGATCTCATTCCCTGTGCCAGTGATGAAATTTGGAATGGCCTGTGGCCCAATTTTGAGAACTGGAACATGAAGACACATCTACAGAGAAACTTTTTTGAAAAAGTCATTATCTTTACAAAGATACAGAAGGAAACAGTTCAAACTTTGGATTTTGTGTGTGTGTGTGTCTGAAACAAAGGCTGGAACTGCTGTAGCCATCTTACAATCTCTAGCTGAGATTAGATGCCAATATACACAGAGTAAGACAGATCTAAGAGAGGGTGTGGAATTGTTTCCCCTTCTCCCTGGATGTGGAATTTTATGTAATGCACATGACACTTGAGACAATTGCTTCAGCCATTGTGAGTTAGCTTTTTCTGTCACCCGAGGTGGTAAACTGGCATTTGAGTTATGAGGCTCACCCCCTGGTGATGCTGAGAACCCAAAAGGGCCTTTCAGTGGCTATGTAGATTTTCTGACATCCTTCTACTGTGCTATCTGGCATCTGCCTCCTTCTCAAATATCCTGCTAAATTTGGAGTCTTAGCAATAGAAAAGATCAGGAGAGGCAAGATATCTAGGTAAAGATCCAGAGAGCCAAGGGATATAAAAGAAGCCTGTCACATCATCCTTGAAATGTCTCAAGGTATCAAGGGAAGGAGCATGAACATTTCACAGGTCCTTTGCTGCAGGAGGTGGGCATGTGTATATCAGCCGCCCACCTTTCTTTGGCTTCTGCTTCCCCTTTCACCGAGTTTTAAAACTCGGGGTCTGACTCTCTACTCCTCCCCAGTTGGTGTACAGTGTGACCATGACTTTGAGACATGATGGTGACAGTTGGGATGAATGTATTTGGCTGTATTGAACACCTGGTCTCCATGGTTGCTTGTAACTCCAGCAAAGAGATTATTGTCACCACAAGTGACATCTTTCTCTTTTTTTGGTATTTTTTTTGAGACATGATCTCCCTTTAGTCCCAGCTGGCCTGGAGCTAGCTCTGTAGACCAGGCTGGCCTTGAACTCACAGACATCTGCCTGCCTCTGCCTCCCAAGTGCTGGGATCAAAGGCATGCACCACCACGCCCAGCAAGTGACATTGTTCTTGACACGACTATATGGTCTACATGTCCCAGTATGAGACAGCTCATGACAAGTTCAGTAGCACGTCCAAGACTGAGAACAGATCTTTTGTTAGTGGAAAGCCCATCCTTTCTTCCATGAGGGAGATCCTACCTATATCAACATGGTCATGCTCACGATGACTGTGTTGTGGTGTCCCTTGGTGTCTTTGGGATTGTGGACCAGAGCTTACTGAAAGGGCAGCATCAAAGGATCATTGCCCTCTTTGCTAATGCCCCCATGTTTGTGATGAATGTGGACTGTGACAATGGCTCTCCTAACTGATCAGTCCCCTTGATGGAGTTCATCTATGACTACTTTGGCATCGTGGAGGGGCTCATGACCCTCATCCATGCCATCGCTGCTACTGAGAAGACCAGAGATGGGCCCTCTGGGAAACCGTGGATTACAGTCATGAGGCACTTAGCAGTTGCTTTTGCTGGAGGCCTCTGACCTCTTACTTGGGCCCACAGGGTAACAAAGAGCAGGCTGATTGCCTGGCAGCTCTGCCTTCATTTTATGTCTGTCTACTTTGGATCACACTCTTACTTGACTCTGCACAGGCATAATTCCCAAGGAGTATCTGTCTACATAACCTATCCCCACCTCCATGAAGACTAAAGGCACAGAGATTGCCCATTGTCCTAAACCTGCAATCACTGAGCACAGATACCCCAAAGATGCGTGTAGTTACCTATGATGGAGACACTACACACTAGAACAGCTTGCCTTGTAGCAACTGGATTGGCAGCAATTATGGGTCCATCTTGCAGGACTATAGGCCCAGAGCTGACACAATGGTAACTAGGAACACATCTTGATCAGGGCTGCGTAATGATGCATTCCCCTTGGTTCCCACCCCAATTCTCTCTGTGTTTACCCTAAAACTCATATCAGTACCCCTACCAATGTGTGAATCTAATCTCCTGTCTGCTTTTCAACCATTACTCATCTCTTCAATTGGCATATTGAATGGAACAGGTGCCTGAGCCTTGCTTGTGGGACTGCCAGAGTGGGTCATTTGCCCTAAAAACTCTGAGTACAAGGCTGCCCAGAGCATCATCCCTGCATCCCTTATCACTACTGATGCTGTGGGTGAGGTCATCCCTTAACTAAATGGGAAACTCAGCATCATGCTCTTCCTTGTGCTCACCTCCTTTGCAGCAGAGAACTGATTTTGCATCTATAAAAATATGCCAAAAACTAAGCCAGGCGTGGTGGTGCACGCCTTTAATCCTAGCACTTGGGAGGCAGAGGCAGGCAGATCTCTATGTGTTCAAGGCCAGCCTGGTCTACAGAGTGAGTTCCAGGCCAGCTGCAGCTATATGGAGACCCTGTCTCAAAAAAAAATGCCAAAAACAATACCATCCAAAAGATGGCTGAAGTAGGCATCGATGTGCCCCTACAGGGCACCCTTGGCTATTCGCCCTTCATTATCAATGGCAAACTATACAGTGATTGGTTCAGTGTTTCATTTTCCGTCTCTCTGTTTCTAGCAGCCAGGATCCATGTGAGCAGGGAACTTCATCTACTTTGGACACTGTTATTCTCTGACCTTACAGAACAATACTTGGATTAACAGTGCTCCCTTCAGAAGAACTTGTTCAGTTTCTGAATCCTAGAAAGACTTGTGGGAGAATCTTGAAATAGCTCTGGATCACAGCTCCTTATTTTAGTAACATTGCCTCTGGGTGATATATTGACTTGGATTTTTGGGTAACATCTTTCTAGCAGCATTGGTCATTCTAGCCTGGGTTATACTTCCAGCATTTAAAATTTAAAGCTCACAGCAGCTTTTGAAAACAGGAAACTTAGGGTTTAGAACTTTATAAATCTGTCTGTGCTTTGTCACATGCTAAGAAAATGTAGAGGCATTTTAATACCAAAGGTCAAAGGCCTGGTTTCTCTCATATTTCTTCAGAAGAAATCACTTTTAATTTAAAGAACATGTCCAAGTAATTTCCATCAGTAAACAAATGGAATTCAAAGCTCATGTATTAACATACTATATTTGCTCAGCACACACCAATTAAAGGAGAGTTTCCTTTGTTCTCTCTCATTTACTCAAGTAAAGGATAGTATCCAAGGACTGGTAGCTTTCTGGGATGCCCCGCCCTTGGAAATTACTCCAAAGGATACGAACATCAGGCTTGCATGCACCTGTTAAGGAGGCAATTCACACCCAAGAAAGGGAGAAAGGGGACAGCTGGCTAGAGAAGGAAGGAAGGAGGGAGGGAGGGGACAGGGCAAGTTTCCTAACAGTGCTTCCTTCCCCAAGACAGGGATAGAATTGGACTGAAGGGGTGAATTCCAGGTTCAGCAAGCGATCCTGTCTCAAAAACTAAGGTGGAGAATGAAGAAACGACACGTCGACCTCTGGCTTCCATGTGCTCATATACAGGTGCATGCGTGTGCACACACACACACACACACACACAAATAAAATCTTGTCATTGTATTAACTAATTTTACTAATCTTATATAGATCAAGTAATCATAAAAGAGATTAAAATAAAAGCAAAGTTCCCCTCCCTCTCCCCTACTCCCCCTGCCCCAAGTGCAGAGCAGTCTTCAGACTGGGAAACAGCCTCTGTTAGCCTGAATTATCTTTCTAGCAAGAGATAGAGCACCTGGGCTCTTATCAAGCAGTTAGAAACTGATGCCAATCAGGTGGTTAAACTTTTTATAAGTCCATTGGACCATACAAGTCACTGGTATTTTTCAAACCTTGCAAGGTATTGTTAGAGTCCAGAAAACTGTCCCCTCTTCCCCTCTGGAGCGTTTAGTTCCCAAGATAAGGTGTGTGTGACAAGCTCCATCTTTTTTTTTTTTACTTTTCAAGGCAGGGTCTCCCTTTAGTCCCAGCTGGTCTGGAACTCACTAGATAGACCAGACTGGCCTTGAACTCACAGAGATCTACCTACCTCTGCCTCCTGAGTGCTGGGACTAAAGGCGTGCACCACCACACCCCACCTGTTTGTAATTTTTAAATATTATCTTAATGTTTCTAGTTTGAATTTTTTCATTATGCTGTAATTTCACAAAATAAAAGCCCAAATGGTTGCAGAATAGTTAAATCCTTTTTTGAGCTTTGGAGATGTCCTTATAGGATGGAGCTTGCTGGCTGGGGACGGTGGTGCACGCCTTTAATCCCAACACTCAGGAGGCAGAGGCAGGTGGATCTCTGTGAGTTTGAGGCCAGCCTGGTCTATATAGTGAGCTCCAGGCCAGCTGGGACTAAAGGGAGACCCTGTCTCACAAAATACCAAAAAAAAAAAAAAATTACAGACAGAAGTTCTTCTTTCTTACAACAAACAAATACATAAATGTTCTCTTTCTCTCTCTCTCTCTCTCTCTCTCTCTCTCTCTCTCTCTCCCTCCCTCCCTCCCTCTCTGTATTTTTGGTTTTTATTTTTTGACACAAGTCTTGATATATAGCCCTAACTGGCCTTGAAGTTGTCATATAGACTAAGTTGGTCTCAAACTCGCCACGTGCCACCACACCAGGCTCAGTACATCATCTCGTGCATGTTCCATTTTGGAGATCAAGAGCCTGAACTAGTGGTTTTCATTGGATTGACTTCAATCTAAAGGGACATTTGGAATGTCTGTGGACTTCTTAGGCTCTCATATTGAGGCCGCTGTCATGCAGAGGCCAGGGATGCTGATGAACATCCTAAAATGCACAAGGGCTCCCTTCTCCCACAAGGAATCATTCAGCCCCACATAGTAATAGTTTCCAGATGGACAGACCTTGCTATGGAATAAGCAAAAGACAGGTATCTTGCATGCTATATTAAAGCTTTGAGGCAGGGCTGGGGAGAAGACATGTTGGTAAAGTGCTTGTCCCACAAACATAGGACCTGAGTTTGGATCCCTAACACCCATGTAAAAGCCAGGTGTGGTGGCCAGCACCCGTAATCCTCGTGTCGGGGAGGGGGAGATGGGTCCTCTGGGGCTTGCTGGCCAGCCAGTCTAGTGGAATGGGTGAACTCCAAGTTCAGTGAGAGACCCTGTGTGCTGGGTAGCTTTAGTTGCTAGCTTGACACAATTGGGAAGGGGGAACCTCAGTTGGGGAATTTCTTCCATCGGATTCCATGTCTATGGGACATTTTCTTGATCATTGAGTGATGTGGGAGGGGCCCAGCCCACTGCAGATGGTGCCACCCCTGGGCGGGTTGTCCTCTATAAGAAAGAAGGCCTAGCATGGGCCAGAGAGCAAGCCAGTAAGCAGCATTCCTCCATGGTCTGTGCTTCGGCTCCTGCCTTCAGGTTCCAGCCCTGAGTTCCTACCTTGGCTTACCCTGTGGGTTCCCAGGATGGGCCATGCTTGTAAGTCAAATAAACCTTTTTCCTTCCCAAGTTGGTTTTGGTCAATCACAGCAATTGAAAAGAAACTAGAACTAAACTACCTTGTTTCAAAAAATAAGATGGAGAATGATTGAGGAAGACACCTGATGTCAACCTCGGGTGTCTACACATATGTGCATATATACCTGTGACCACACACACATGAACACACACACACACCTTAGGTGAAGTGTGTCAAGACTAGGCGATTCAGGGGCCCAGTGACCATGTTATCTCTCTTCTCTACATTCACTGCATTGGTCTTGTCCTTGGCTTGCCCACTTGTGCCTCAGGCTGACATCACCTCTGCCTGTCCATACACTACCTAAAGGTGGAATGGGAGCTTCCTCTTGTCTAACTCTTGGTTAGAACAGAGACAGTGTCCAGAATCATACAACCTCCAAGTGCACCCTACATCTGTCAGGGCTAAGAGTGGAACTAGCCATATGTCACCTCCGGAAGGTTCTGCTCCATGAAAGCACATGGGTTTTCAGGAGAGTGGACTGATGGGCCTACCCGGCCAGCCAGGTCAAGATGGCACTGAGGGGAGGTAGAGGAGGAGGGACTCGGGTTGTTTGCCAAAACCTCTGGTTGGGGAAAGATAAGGACAAGCGGCATAAGTTAACAATTGTCAGCTGTGTGCACCAATCTGCCTGACAGGGCCAGAGGGGCTGCAGGAACACTGGTCATTTGCTTTCACACCTAAATGCCTTTTGTGGCTGTTTTGTATATAAGTCACTGCTCTGCTTGCAATAACGTGAGAAACTGCTTGACTAGACTCCCCACTGCGTCTGAGTGTCTCGGGAACTGAGGAGGCTGGGGAACGGGCGAGCGGCGCACTTACCTTTCCTCAGCCCAGTCGGTTCCAGGACAGGACCCAACTAAGACCTGACACTTGGCGCCTTGCATGGGAGCTCGAAGAGAGGGACCCCGGGGGACCCCGAGGTACCCCATGCCTGCTGGCTGAGGCCATGTGGTCTTCCAGGGTAAGTGGGACCCTAAGTATGGGTAACACAACTTCAACTAAGAAAGATCCTGCCTTGAGAGCTTTATGCCTCATGTTACAGTCTAGAGGACTTGAGTTAACTGAGACCAATGCCCTGAGCACCTGGGAAACTATCTTCTCCCTCGCCCCTTGGATTACGGGGGCCAACCTCTTCTCCTGGCAAACCTGGGCTAGGGTGGAGAAACTGGTAAGGGAAAGGGAGAGGCATTTTGGCATTGATCCGCCCCTCGGCTTCTACCCTACCATTACGGCCCTAAAGACCTCTTTTCACCCGAATGCACTCCCTCCCCCTGGAGAGCTCGGGGGGGGGGGGGGGGGGATAGAGAAGGACTCCGAAGAGAAATGGTGGGCCTTTACAAAAGAGCGCGCCAGGCTGGAGAGATGGCCTAGCGGTTAAGAGCGCCGACCGCTCTTGCAGAGGACCCGGGTTCGATCCCCAGCAACCACATGGCTGAGAGCCGTCTGAAACTCCAATTCCAGGAGAACGCCAGTTCCAGGAGAGTCCGACACCCTCTTCTGACCTCCGCGGCATTGCACGTCACAGGTGCACAGACTTGCATGCAGACAATACATTCGTACACATACAGAAATAAATAAAATAAAATAAATTAAAAAAAAAAAAAAGGTCGGCCTTTACAAAAGAGCGCGCCGAGAGGGAGGGAGAGGAAAAGATGAAACCAACACCCAAGTCCACCAGCCCCGCCTCAACTAAACCTCCCCCTTATGACCATGGGGAGGGCCCAGGAGAGACGTCCTCCCCCTACGCCGCCCTTCGAGCAGATCTCAGGGACATGGACTCCTATACACAACCGGGGAGGAGAGGGGGGATGGGAGAGGCCACATATGCGGAAGCCTGTCCTCCTAAAGAGGAACTACAGGGATTCCCCGTGAATTTGGCCCCAGGGGGAAATCGCCCCTTGGACTGGTATCCGTGGGAGGCCAAAGACCTTAAGGAGCTCCGCAAGGCGGTGTCTGAGGATGGCCCCAATTCCTCGTGGGCTATGACTCTGTTGCAGGATATCGCCTACCACCCTTGTGTTCCTAAGGACTGGACCGTGGCTAAGACCATCCTTCCCAGCCCCATGTTCATCAAGTGGACAGCCTTTTTCAAAGAGGAATGCAGGGTTAGGTCAGAGGAGAATAGATGAACCAATCCTGCCATCCCCATCACGTTTGGGATGCTCTCGGGGACTGGGGATGGGTACCACATGGGAATCCAACAAGCCGCAATCCCAGGCCCCTACCGCAATCAGGTGAGACAGTGAGGACTGGATGCCTGGGGAAAGTTAAACGAGGGGCCTACAGAATCCCCCATTGCTGGGGTGAGGCAGAAGCCTGGGGAATCTGCCAGACTTCATTGACAGAGACCAACAGAGCATTCACCGGAAACTCCCCACAGGAGAACTTAGAGACAAATTCATAAGATTACTGGTATGGGAGGGGATGAACAATGACCATTGCATGGCTTGCACAGGCCTGAAGGACCAGTCCATGAGTAGTTGGGTGATTGCATCACAAGATGTAGGCACCCAGCACCAACAGTCTCATTCTTTAGCCCTTGCCCTACAGGCACAAACAACGGCAATGACTGAGGTCATTACGCAAGCCTTGATGATGCAGGGGCAGAAAGTCCAGGAAAAAGGTAAAGCAGGGGCCTGCTTCAGGTGCAGTCAAGAAGAGCACTTTAAACAGGACTGCCCTCAGGGGGGCCCAGGATGGCGCCAACAATGGGGGCCAAGCCTCCTTCCACCCCATGTCCCCGATGCAGAAAAGGCTTCCATTGGAAGAACTGCAGGTTGAAATTTGACCTGGAAGGCAAGCCTTTAAACTAGTCCTGGGGTGGCCTCTAGCCCCGTCATACCAAGGAGGAGCATGTCTGGAGAAACAAGGTGCCAGGCATGGAGATGTGAGGACTCAGGCTCACTGGATGGTCCCCCTAACCGAGGGCCTGTGTCCCCAGATGTCAGTCATCATTGAAGGCAACAAGTTCCAATGCCTAATAGACACAGGGGTGGACAGAACAGTTTTGAGAAAGGAGGAAGTGCCTGCCACTTGGTCCCTAACGCCTGGGCCCATGGTTCTAGGGGTGGGAGGGAACTCTAGGACTGAGGAGACTTCTACCCTCATGAGATGGGTGGGCCTGGACAGAGATCAGGGCAAGATTAGACCACTAGTGGCCCGGGGTCTCACATCCAACCTGCTAGGCCAGGACTTACTGGGGCAGATGGATGCAATACTGACCACTGACCATAAGATTTTTTTGAGGATCCCCTGAATGCCCCCCCCCTATTCAGGAAAAGAAAAGCAGGTTAAAATCTACCCCCAATCATAAAGGCCACTGCTCCTTGGGTCCCCCTATTAGATGGAAGCCGGGTAAACCCATTTGGGTGGAGCAGTGGCCTTTAACACAACCAAAATTAGAAGCCTTACACCAGCTAGTGGAGGAACAACTGAAGCTCGGACATATTCACCCGACCATGAGCCTATGGAACACCCCCATCTTTGTTATCTGTAAAGCCTCGGGGTCATGGCGCATGCTCCAGGACTTGAGAAAGATAAATGATCTAATGGAGCTGGTCGGAACCTCCATGCCCTGGATTCCCGAAATTCCTACAGAATTTACGATTGCCGTCGTTGACCTTAAGGACTGTTTTTTCTCCATCCCCCTGCACCCAGAGGATTGTAGTAAGTTTGCTTTCTCAATGCCCTCATTCAACTATTCACGGCCAGATCACCAACATGAGTGGGTGGTGACGGAATCCAGGTTCCAAAAACACTGGGGACACACAAGCCTCAACCCTCAGGTGAAGGTTAAATGGAAAGATCCTTTAACACACCAATGGAAAGGCCCAGACCCACTAATTACGATGGGAAGGGGCTTTGGGTGTGTGTATCCTATAGGGGAGGAGGTGCCTATCTGACTGTGGTGGGCCAGGAGACTTCTACTGTAAGACATGGGGGTGTGGGACTACAGGATCAGGCTATTGGGTGAGGCATGGGGAGCTATTCGGGTCACTAGGGTAAAGACACAAAGAAAGGACAACAACCCCCTCTATGGGGCATGCACCAATTACCACTACAACCCCATTCAGGTAACATTCACTGAAGAGGGCGAGAAGGGGACTGGACTTAGTATTCCTGGAACAAGGGGGGGTGTCAAACCTTGGGGGAGGAATGCTGCTTCTACACCGATCACTTGGGGATTATTACAAAAAATCTTGATGAGATAAGAAAGGGAATTGAAGACAGGCAAAGAGAGTATGGATCCACCTGGTACCAACAATGGTTCGATTGGTCCCCTCTTATTTCCACGCTGATGGGCTCCCTTCTTATAATTTCATTCCTGTGCATATTTGGGCCCAGCTTCTTTAACAGGCTAACCAGGCTGATCAGAGAAAAGGCCCAGGAGGTACAATTCATGGCCCTTAGGTTGTGCTATGACCAGCTGGAACCCGAAGACTTCCACACACTATAAGGTGAACCTTACATAAGGTGGGTGCCTCAATGGTGAACCTCCGAGGAGGTGCCACACCTGTACCTCGGAAAGAGGTGGGTTATAAAAGAAAAAAGGGGGAGTCTGATGGGGCCCACCAGCCAGCCAGGTCAAGATGGTGCTGAGGGGAGGTAGAGGAGGAGGGAGCCGGGTTGTTTGCCAAAACCTCTGGTTGGGGAAAGATAAGGACAAGCGGCATAAAGTACAATTGACAGCCGTGTGCGCTAATCTGCCTGAGAGGGCCAGAGGGGCTGCAGGAACATTGGTCATTTGCTTTCGTGCCTAAATGCCTTTTGTGGCTGTTTTGTATATAAGTCACTGCCCTGCTTGCAATAAAGTGAGATCCTGCTGGACTGGACTCCCCGCTGCGTCTGAGTCTCTCTGGGAACTGAAGGCTGGGAAAGGGGCAAGCGGAGCACTTACCTTCCCTCAGCCCAGTCGGTTCCAGGGCAGCACCCGACTAAGACTCGACAAGTGGACAAGGTCAAAGCTCTATGAGGAGGAAGACAGGGGAGAAAACCCCTTCCCATTTCTCTGAGAGATACATTCGTTCTGAGAACAGAACAGAACAGAACAGAACATCCACTTGAGGGGAGCTAGGCTCTGAGGCCTGACCCACAAGGTTAAAACTCCAGTTTTGATGCTTGGGTGACATCTCAGTGCTTGTTCCCACATACACCAGATGGGGATATTATCTGATGTTAATTCCTGGGTTTGTTTAAAGGTTAGCCTAGCGGTTAAGAGCACCGACGCTCTTGCAGAGGACCCGGGTTCGATCCCCAGCACCCACATGGGGGCTAAGAACCATCTGTAACTCCAATTCCAGGAGAACTCCAGTTCCAGGGGAATCCGAGACCCTCTTCTGACCTCCGCGGCATTGCACGACACGGGTGCACAGACCTGCATGCAGACAATACATTCATACACATACAAAAATAAATAATAAAAAAAATTAAAAAAATGTTCATTTAAAAAAGTTAATCTGGAGGCCGGGCGTGGTGGCGCATGCCTTTAATCCTAGCACTTGGGAGGCAGAGGCAGGCGGATCTTTGTGAGTTCAAGGCCAGCCTGGTTACCAGAGTGAGTTCCAGGACAGCTGGGGCTAACAGGGAGACCCTAGTCCTCGGAAAAGACAAAAAAAAAAAAAAAAAAAAAAAAAGTTAATCTGGGCTGGAGAAGATGGCCTACGCGGGTTTAAAGTGCCGACCGTCTTACAGAGGACCCGGGTTCGATCCCCAGCACTCACAGGCGGCCGAGAAACCGTTCTGAAACTCCAATTCCGGGAGAATCTACCAGTTCCAGGGGAATCCGGAGACCCTCTTCTGACCCAAAGCATTCACGTAACACGGGTGCACAAAACCCAGAACAAAAAAAAAAAAGTACACTCATACCATACAAAAATAAATTTAAAAAATTAAAAAAAAACCTAATCTATGCAACAGCTTTGTGCTGGTTATGTTTATCAACTTAACACAAATGAGAGTCACTGGGAAGAAGGAACGTTAACTGAGAAATTTCCCCATCAGCTTGATCTATGGGCATGTCTGTGGGGGCATTTGATTGATTGATTGATTTGATTGATTGATTTGGGAGGATGCCCACAAGAGCCAAATCGCATAGCCCAGCACTGTGGTAGTGGTCCCCATGTCCTAGGCAGGATGGGCCTAGGCGTATAAGGGTCAGGTGTGGTGGTGCACATCTTTAATCTCAGCACTTGGGAAGCAGAGGCAGGAAGATCTCTGAATGAGACTAGTCTGGTTTGCATAGCTAACCCTATCTCTCTCGTAAAAAAAAGAGAAAGAAAAAGAAAGAAAGAAAGAAAGAAAGAAAGAAAGAAAGAAAGAAAGAAAGAAAGAAAGAGAGAGAGAAAGAGAGAGAGAGAGAGAGGAAGGAAGGAAGGAAGGAAGGAAGGAAGGAAGGAAGGAAGGAAGGAAGGAAAGAAAGAGAAAGGAAGAAAGAAGGAAACAAAGCAGGCAAGCCAGGAGGAGCAGCCAGGAAGCAGTGTTTCTCTGTGGCTTCTGCTTCAAAAGTGATGTAGCTGTGTAAACCAAATAAGCCCTTTCCTCCCCAGGTTGGTTTTGGTATTTATCACAGCAACAGAGAATGAACTAGGGCTTGCTTACAGAAAAGTGCCTGCCCCATGAGAAGTACTCCTATAATGAAATCTGAGTTATGAGGGTGCCGTGTCCATCCTGGCCTTCCAGACTCCCAGGGTAGACATGACCAAGAGAAAGTGAGGACAGACAAGGCCAGGGTCCGGG
This sequence comes from Rhizomys pruinosus, assembly GCA_009823505.1. Lineage (NCBI taxonomy): Eukaryota > Metazoa > Chordata > Mammalia > Rodentia > Spalacidae > Rhizomys > Rhizomys pruinosus. Next base: position 592,188 of record VZQC01014772.1, on the reverse strand, counting down.
GAGCATGTAAGGGTTCTTCTTCTTTTTAATATTTTTTATTTTATGTATATGACTGTATTGCCTGCATGTGTGTAAAAGTGCACCCCTGTCATTCAGTGCCTGTAAAGGTCAGAAGAAGGTGTTAGATCCCCTGGAACCAGAGTTGTAGATGGTTGTTAGCCACCATGTGGTGCTGGGAATCGAACCCAGGTCCTCTTCAAGAGCAGCCAGTGCTCTTAATGGCTAAGCCATCTCTCTAGCTCCTAGGGTTCTTCTTATACTCCCATGTGTTCCCAAGCATGTTTCTTGTCCAGAGTCTTTATTTTCTGTGTTGTCCATTGTCAACACATCTGTCACAAAGGTGCACCTACCAGGTAGGTACAGGGAATGACAAAGTGCCTTGGCAACTTGGCCCCTGCCCTGCCCTGTTTAACCGCACACATGTCAGACATCAGTGACCCACAGACCACAGCTGGGGGAGATGCACTCTGCCAAGGCAAGAGAAGGAAGAAAAAATCACAAACTCCCACATGCTACTAAACCAGTACCTGCTCTCTAATCATCTGAGGCCTTTGCCTGGAATGGTGGCAACGTAGACTCTGGATTACTCACTCTCTGGACAATGTCTGGGAAATGTAAATTTTTTAAAAAAGGAGAGAGGAAAAAGGCTGATGGGCTTCCTAAGAAAACGCTGTATGCCTCATGAATAAGTCAGATGTTCTCGATTTGGGTAAACCCTAGAGCTGACTGTAGAGCAGGATGTAGAACATGTCAGAGGCCAGGTGTGCTGTGCTGAGGTCATCGCCAACCAGAACCAAGGAGACTGGGTGATGATGGATAGAGTTCACAGAAGACTTTATTTCCAAGGAAGGAGAGAGATGGGCATTGGATGGTTAAGAGCCCCGTAGGGACAACTTCTGAAGACATCTTGTATCTACTTGAGTAGAAACCTAGATTTTAAATATTCAGGGCAGCTGAGAAGGTTAAAAGCACATAAATCAAAGAGAGGGAAAGGTCAGAGAAAAACGTTTAGAAAAGGAGAGGGCAGGAAGGATGAAAGCTGTACTCACTGGGTTGGTAGCACATAGCTGTAATCCCCCAGGAGAGGCAAAAGGATCGTGTTTGAGGCTAGCCTAAACTATAAGACAAGGTCTAGGCCAGCCTGGGATATAGAAGATCCTGCATCAAAACAAACAAATACACATATGTCTAAAGGAGATCAAAACCCACAATACAAATACCTGGTGCCAGCTGGGCGTGGTGGCACATGCCTTTAATCCTAGCAATTGGGAGGCAGCGGCAGTTGGATCTCTGTGAGTTCAAGGCCAGCCTGGCCTACAGAGTGAGCTCCAAGCCAGCTGGGACTAAAGGGAGACCCTGTCTCAAAAATACCAAAAAACAAAACAAAACAAAAATACCCGGTGCCAGTCACTGAGGAGGGACGATCTTGGCCCTCCAGCATGTTGCAACTCAGGTAAGCCAATTGCACAAAAGTGAAATCAAGTACAAAATAGCTAGGAAGGAGCTGGAAAGATGGCTCAGCAGTTAAGATCATTGACTACTCTTACAGAGGACCCAAGTTCAGTTCCCAGCACCCACATGGCAACTAACAGTCCATAACTCCAGTTCTAGGGGATCTAGTGCCCTCTTCTGATCTCTGTGGGCATTGCGAGACATGGGTCCACCAACATACATGCAGACAAAACACACATACATATAAAATAAAAATAAATAAATAAAAACTGCTATGAAGCAAAAGTCAACAAAATAATGAAAAACCAAAGTCCTAGATGGTATAGAATATTCTGGGAGTTTAAAGAAGAGAGCTGGAAGAAGTGATTTCTGATCTAGGCAGGCTGAGAGAGAGATTATTTTATATATTATAATTAAAATCAATCTCTCTCTCTCATGGCCTGGCCTAGATCAAAATCACTTCTTCCAGCTCTCTTCTTTTAAACTCCAGAATATTCTATACCATCTAGGACTTTGGTTTTTCATTATTTTGTTGACTTTTGCTTCATAGCAGTTTTTATTTATTTATTGTGATTTTATATGTATGTGTGTTTTGTGCATGTGTGTGGACCCATGTCTCGCAATGCCACAGGAATCAGAAGAGGCACTAATCCCCCTAGAACTGAGTTTATGGACTGGTTATTCATTTGGTTGCTGGAAACTGAACTTGGGTCCTCTGTAAAGGTAGTCCCAATGATCTTAACTGCTGACATCTTTCCAGCCCCTTCCTAGCTATTTCGTACTTGATTTCACTTTTGTGCAATTGGCTTACCTGAGTTGCAACATGCTGGAGGGCCAAGATCGTCCCTCCTCAGTGGATGCACGGGTATTTTTTTTGTTTTGTTTTTTGTATTTGAGACAGGTTCTCCCTTAGTCCCAGCTGGTGAGCTCACTCTGTAGGCCAGCTGGCCTTGAACTCACAGAGATCCAACTGCCGCTGCCTCCCAATTGCTAGGATTAAAGCATGTGCCACCAACACCCAGCCTGGCACCAGGTATTTGTATTGTGGGTTTTGATCTCCTTTAGACATATGTGTATTTGTTTGTTTATATGCAGATCTTCTATATCCCCAGGCTGGCCTAACCTTTCTTAATAGTTTAGGCTGCCTCAACCGATCCTTTGCCCTCTCCTGGGGAGATTACAGCTATGTGCTACCAACCCAGTGAGTACAGCTTTCATCCTTCCTGCCCTCTCCTTTTCTAAACGTTTTTCTCTGACCTTTCCCTCTCTTTGATTATGTGCTTGTAACCTTCTCAGCTGCCCTGGAATATTTAAAGCTAGGTTTCTACTCAAGTAGATACAAGATGTCTTCAGAAGTTGTCCCTACGGGGCTCTTAACCATCCAATGCCCATCTCTCTCCTTCCTTGGAAATAAAGTCTTCTGTGAACTCTATCCATCATCACCCAGTCTCCTTGGTTCTGGTTGGCGATGACCTCAGCACAGCACACCTGGCCTCTGACATGTTCTACATCCTGCTCTACAGTCAGCTCTAGGGTTTACCCAAATCGAGAACATCTGACTTATTCATGAGGCATACAGCGTTTTCTTAGGAAGNATATATATATATATATATATGGGTATGTGCATGTGTGTGCAGGAGCCCATGGAGGCCAAAGGCATTGGATCTCCTGGAGCTGGAGTTATCAGTGGTTGTGAGCTGCCTGCTGTGGGTGCTAGGAACTGAACTCTGATCCTCCAGAAGAGCAGCAAGTGCTCTTAACTGCTGAACATTTCTCCAGCCTCAGTAGTTACTTTTTAGGAGGTACTTAATATATACTCTGCACTGTGTGAGTGCAGAGTATTCATTCAATCCTATGAGTATTATTTTTTAAACTTTTATTCATTTTATTTTATGTGCATAAGTGTTTTGCCCACATGCATGTATGCAATATCATGAGGCCAGAGGATGGCATTAGATCCCCCTGGAGTTGGAGTTCTGGATGGTTGTTAGCTGTCATGTGGCTGCTGGGAACCAAACACAGCTCCTCTTCAAGAACAACCAGTGCTCTAAACTACTGAGCCATCTCTCCAGTCCTAAGTAAATATTAATTTTATCACTGCTTCATCAATGAGAAAACTAAGGCTCACAGTGGATAATTTAGCTTGTTTAGCACCATAGAATCAGTAGGTAGGTGAACAAAGACTTTCATCAGGCCTCGTGGGCTACAAAACCACCACCATTAAGCAGGTGAACACATTCATGATGTTCTTATGATTTAAAGCTCCCAGGAACAGCTGATGCATCTGACAATACCCGAAATATCAACAGTCCGTGGAAATATACTACATTTAAAATAATGGACTGAAATAGAATGCAGAACGGAAAGCCTGAAAACAGAACAAATGACAGAAGAAAATAGCAACTACATAAATACAAGATGGAAGAGAGGAAGCCAAACAGCAACTCACATAGAAATGCCTTGTTGATTTTGTTATAGGGTGTAGTAAATAATAGTATGATAGCCAAGCATTCTGGCACACGCCTTTGATCCCAGCACTCAGGAAGCAGAGGTAGGCTGATCTCTGGGAAGTCGAGGCCAGCCTGATCTACACAGAGAGTTCCAGGCCAGTTAGTGCTATGGGGAGACTCTGTCTCAAAACAAAACAAAACAAAACAAAAACACATAAATAAAGTAATGCAACTGTCAAACCATTAAGCAGAGCTTTATCCATATTATTTGACCTAGAGGGTCCCAAAGGAAGACCTGGGTGTGGTGGGCCTTGATACACTTCTGGGACCCTCTTTGTAGTGTCTGTCTGGGAACTGGCATTTTGAGATGGATGCTGCTAAAGAGAAACTCAAGGAAGATGGGGAAAAAGGAGACCTCTGGGAACACTCAGCTGGTCACAAGAAGGCAACGTGACCGAAAGAGGTGTTTTCAAGCCTACAAAAGGCCATTTCTCAAGTTGCTACTTGCGAGTGGAATGTATTCTGTTCTAGCAGAGACAAGCAGCCTACAGGGACACTGGCTTTGTCTGTCTTCAATGGTTATGACCAATAGGGGTCCTAGGACCTGGCTGTCAAATGGAGCTTTGGACACTAATTTTCCAGAGTAGTCCTTAGAGAGACTTAGGTTAAAGTCTGGACGGAACACTGGATCCCAGATTGAAAATGCAGATAATGTAAACTGCCCCCTCCTGAGCAAAGACAACACAACTTTAAAAAGAAAAGTACTAACAAATACAAACAAGATTAACTAGCACCAACCAACCAAGGAATAAAATTTCTTGCCAGATTTTTCTGGAAGGCAGTAAGTATGGTTAAAAACAACAACAAAGACAAAAAGAAAAAGCCATAAAACTCAGTGCTGGACTACAATGGGATGATATTTACCATGTTCTGAGGGAAGACTCGGGACTTCAGACTGTGTTCAACAGGAAAGCAATAGGTAGATGAAGAGAATTTGGGGGATATGGTATGGGAATATGTTATTGGAATCTATTAATCTATTACTCCAAGAAAAAGGTTGTTGATGGAGCTGGAGAGATGCTCAGCCATTAGAAGTGCACACTACTCTTGCAGAGGACCCGAGTTGCTTCCCAGCACCCATGTCAGGCAACTTACAACTGCCTATAACTGCAGCTCCAGGGGATTCAATGCCCTCTCATGGTCTCCATGGGCACCATGCACATACCTGCACACAGACACACGTACGTTATATCCAGAATCCAAAAATAAATCTTTAAAAAATTAAAAAGTGAAAACATGGGAAAGACTGTGTAATCAACCCAGAAGTCACCATTGAGTCCCACGAGGTGTAGACTGTGAAAAGCTTAACGTCATGTTAATAGGATCAAATTGAGACTGACTGTAGTAGCGCATGCTTATAAATCCAGTACTGGGAAGACTGAGGCAGGACGAAAAAGAATTTGATGCCAGGCTAGACTACTTTAGTGAGACCCTGCAAGGAAGGGAGGGAGGGAGGGAGAAAGGGAAAGGAGAGAGAAAAGGAAGGGAGGGAGAGAAAAGATCAAGAATGACAGTATTAGAAGAGTTGGGAGCAAGTTATGAATGTATACTAGAAAGCCATTAAAATCTTGTCTAAAACCAAAACACTTATTTTACCCAGTGAGATGGCTCGGCAGGCAAAGGCACTTGCTGTGCATCACTGATGACCTGAATTGAATCCCTGGAACCCAGAGTGGAAGGAGAGAGGTGACTTTTGATTTTGTTTTTCTTTTTTGTTGTTGTTGTTGTTGATTTGTTTTTTTTGGAGTGTGTGTGTGTGTGTGTGTGTGTGTGTGTGTGTGTTTGTGTGTGTGTGTGTGATAGAGTTTCTCTGTAGTTCCAGCTGTCCTGGAACTCCCTATGTTGACCAGGCTGGCCTTGAACTCACAGAGATCCACCTGTATCTATCTGCCTCCTCCGTGCTGGGATTAAAGGTGTGTGTCACCAAGCCTAGTGAGAACTGATTCTTGAAAGTTATCTTCTGACCTGTAGGTAATCCACACACAGACACACACATACAGACACACACACACACACACACACACACACACACACACACACTCTAACAAACAATAAAATTTAAAATAAAAACACCCCAACTTAAGGGGGTTTTGTTTTGTTTTTTGTGTTTTTTGTGAATACTCTTTTCTGGGCCAGGCATGGTGGTACACGTCTATAATCTCAGCACTGAGGAAAAAGAGGCAGAGTATATCTGCAAATTCCAAGCCAATCTGGTATACACAGCAAGTTCCAGGCCAACAAAAGTTACATAATGAGACCCTGTCTCAAAAAAGCAAACATTCTTGTGTGTGTGTGTGTGCACACACACGCGTGCGTGTGTGTGTGTGCACGCGCGCGTACGCATGTGTATTGCTTGCATGTACGTATGTGCATCCATGTCGCGCAATGCCAGCAGAGGTGAAAAGACCATGTCAGATACCCTGGAACTGGAGTTACAGATAGTTGTCACTCACCAGTGGGTGCTGGGAACTGAACCTGGGTCCTCTGCAAGACCTTCCATGCTCTTAACCGCTGGGCTGTCTCTCCAGACCCCACATACACTCTTCATGATTCCACTGGATCTTTTAGGAAGCAGTATCTTTGGATGGTGGAGATATAGTTATCTGATATTTGGCATATTCCTGATCACTTCAATTTCTTTTTGTGAGTAGTATTAAGTCTAGTAGTTTACTGAAGATTATATGAAACCACCATGGCCTACTGTGGAAGGAAAACTAAGTCCTCGGACACCCACCCCACCGTGCTCTGGTCATTGTTTCCACTGTGACTGGCTGCTCCAGCCTGTATCCTGGAGGGTGGCTTCTGAGACACTCACCGCTAGACTTTAAGTCCCCCACACTCAGGCTTCTGCATGTCCCTGGACTCTACTAGCCTCTCTACATTTCTGCTTTGAGACAGGCAGGAAGTTCTAGGGCCATGAAGGCCCACACTAGCCATTAGGGATAAAAATTGTGGCCTTGGGTTGAATTGCCTTCCTGGGCCCTGCCGGTGCTGCAGCATTGGTTTGTGCCACGCTGAAAGTGGGGCAGGGCAGGGCAGGTGGCTCTGCAGACTGATGACCTCCTTGCAGGGAGTGTGGGGACACCCTGGGATTCTGAACCTTCTTTAGCTGTCTAGATATTTTGACTACCTTTTCTGCAGTCAAGCTTGGTTCTGAGAGAGGTTAAAAAACAAGAACCTGGCTGGGTGTGGTAGCGCACGCCTTTAATCCTAGCACTTGGGAGGCAGAGGCATGTGGATCTCTGTGAGTTTGAGGCCAGCCTGGTCTACAGAGTGAGTTCCAGGACAGCCAGAGCTCCAGGGAGACCCTGTCTCAAAAAGAACAAAAAAAAAACAAAAAAAAAAAAAACAAGAACCTGGGCTGGAGAGATGGCTCAGTGGTTAAAGGCGCCAACTGCTCTTGCAGAGGACCCAGGTTCAATTCCCATCACCCACATGGCAGCTAAGAACCGTCTTTAACGTAGTTCCAGAGGAATCCGACGCCCTCTTCTGACCTCTGCGGCATTGCACAACACAGGCTCACCAACCTACATGCAGACAGTATACTCATACACATAAAAAATAATAAAACAGGGGCTGGAGAGATGGCTCAGCGGTTAAGAGCAACGACTGCTCTTGCATAGGACCTGGGTTCGATTCCCAGCACCCACATGGCAGCTGAGAGCCTTCTTTAACTCTGATTCCAGGGGAATCCGACACCTTCTTCTGACCTCCGAGGCATTGCACGACACAGATGCACCAACCTGCATGCAGACAGTACACTCATACACATAAAAAATAATAAATAAGCCGGGCGTGGTGGCGCACGCCTTTAATCCTAGCACTTGGGAGGCAGAGGCAGGCGGATCTTTGTGAGTTCGAGGCCAACCTGGTCTATAGAGTGAGTTCCAGGACACCTNGAATCTAATAAATCCTCTTCGAATATATATATATATATATATATATATATATTCATTCATTCATTCATTCTATTGATCTGTTCCTCTAAAGAACCCTGCTTGATATATCTTGGAATATTTTCACAAATAGTTAAAACTTTTTTTTTTTTTTGGTCTTTTTGAGACAGGGTCATCTTGTAGCCCCAGCTGCCCTGGAATTCGCTCTGTAGACCAGGCTGGCCTTGAACTCACAAAGATCTGCCTGCCTCTGCCTCCCAAGTGCTAGGATTAAAGGCGTGCGCCACCACGCCCGGCGAGAAAAGCATTTTTAAGCTATGATGCTATGATATCTTCCCCTTAGACATCAAGACAAAATCTCCAATGTCTCTAACCATAGAATTTCTTCCCCACTATAGAGTGGACTCTCCCCTGTTTAATGGAACACACCAAGCAACAACTCTAATACATTCTAATAAGTATGATCTGATGGTCATGTGTCTCATATGCAATATAAAGCATCGACTCAATTTCATAGCCCACCTTTCTCTGGCATCCCCACATGAGCCAAGCCCTAGGCTGGGTGGTAAGAAAGGAAGTAGATAATTTTCTCTGGAGAATATTTGACCATCAGGCTCAGAGGACTGTCAAGCCAGCAATACAAAGTCCCCTCAAAGATAGTAGGACCAAGTTCACTGGCTGGGATGCTTCCCTTTAACCTGCCCCCAGTTGGTCTACCTACAGGAAAAGCAGCCAGAAGTAATAGGTTCCGTGCTGTAGATCAAATACAGGTGCCAAGACAGACAGCTGTGTAAAGCTCGACTGATGCTCTCCAGCCACCAGGGAGGAAGTGACTAAGGCACAGAGTCAGAGATGTTCTGCGTTGTTCCACACAGGAGGGCTCTTCAGGCCTGGTCCCCGTGTTGAGCTGAATCACTGACTTCCTCTTCCCACTGTGTCGCTGTTGCCTCGTCCCACTGCACTGCTGAGAAAATGCAGAACTTGTGTATTTCTAGGTAGAGTGTTGAAAATGCTTTGTGTTTCTCATTTCTATTTCCAGACATGTCACTGACTTGCTGAGTCATATTTGGCAAGCTCAGAGTCTCTCTTTTCCCCTGGAAAATATGGTTTATGAAAAGCTTTAAGATATTTTATTTGCAAGAAAGAATCTACATATGACTAGAAAAAAAATAATATTGATTACCAAAAGGCATTTATCTGTACATAACAACAAAGAATACTTTAAAATTTGTACAGACTTAATTATTACTGTGAGTGGATGATGTGGAGGAAGGAAGACACCTACGTGTATGCAGGTCAGAGGACAACTTTGTGGAACTAGTTCTTTGCTTCCACCTTTATATGGGTTTCAGATGTCAAACTCAGTCACCAGACCCACGTTCAAGCCCCTTTACCAGCTGAACCATCTAACGGGTTCCAAAACACTGATTGCAAGAAAAATATTTAGGTATAATTTGTTCCTCTCTAGCATGAAAGCTCTTGGGAAATGGGCTGTTTGTGTTTACAAACTCCTTCTCCTAACACTCAGCACGATGATTATAATGAAGCTAGGTATTCCCCACTGGATCCTGGAGGCCAACAAGAAATCCATGTATTTTGGCAAACAGCCTGGAAGTGTCATGAAGTTTTGTGAGTGCAATTGGGCTTCTTTTGAGGTCTAAACACATATGTCTTTCACCTGATATTCAAAGGTATAAGCCAACAAAAATGGTTAAGAACCATAAAAATCCCTTAACATATATTTATTGAATAAGTGAAAGATTGCTCTCTCTCCAAGTTTAACCTCCAATTCCATATGGGCCACATTAATCTAAATGCAAAAGACAGAAACAAAAAGAAATTGAATATTATTACTATTATTTTGATACTAAAGTAAGGGAGAGGCAAGAGAGATAGGAGGCCTCAGTTAACATCACACTCTCAGAAGACAAATGCAGTATGCCTAGGATATTGACTTAATAATAGTGGAACAATTATTTTTTATTTTTTAATTTTTTGGTCTTTTTGAGACAGGGTCTCCCTGTAGCCCCAGCTGTCCTGGAACTCACTCTGTAGACTGGCTGGCCTTGAACTCACAAAGATCCGCCTGTCTCTGCCTCCCAAGTGCTAGGATTAAAGGCATGTGCCACCACACCCAGCCGTAGAACAATTATTTTTTTAAAAATAGCCATAGTACGGTGTCCTACAAAGAAAAGATATTGGATAAATATTTGCTGGTGCTAAGAAGAAAGCAAGATGAAATAAAAACAAGAGACGGAAAAGCTGTGACCATAAAAGCTTTGCTAGAGCTTCGTTTTTCCTGTTTTGGGGATTTGGATTCTGAATGTGACTTCTAAGTTGCTAGTGTAAAAATTTTTAAATTCAAATATATCATATTGAAGAGAACATCTAAAACTTGTATAAACTACTTTTATGTTGTTTTACTTGTAACTCAGGAGAAAAAAAAATCTTCTTTTCCTCAATAAATCAACTTTGTCTTGAGGTGGAATCCAAGAAGGGCTTTGTTCTGTTTTCTCTAACTTCCTACAGGCACAATGGTTTACTGTTATTGGTGCTTCAGAAATACTGTTACTGATGAGGCTGAATGAGAAGTGTCACTCCTGTGAGAGACAGTTTCATTCCTCAGAGACTTATCTGTTCTCTATAATATGAAATGTGATAGCCGGTACCAAGTCCAGACCTAGATCCAGACTGTATACAAAATACGGGGACACAGCAGGGCCTGGTGGTGCATGCATGCTTTTGTTCCCAGCACTGGGGAGGCAGAGACAGGCAGATCTCTGTGAGTTCAAGTCCAGCCTGCTCTACATAGCAAGTTCTTGGCCAGTTGAGGCTTCAAGGAAACCCTGTCTCAAAAAAAAAAAAAAAAGAAAGAAAGAAAGAAAGAAAGAAAGAAAGAAAGAAAGAAAGAAAGAAAAGAAAAGAAAGAAAGAAAGAAACGGAGATATATGTATTCCTGCTTTGTGGTTTGGGAACATGAGAAAATCAATTGACCTCTAAAAATGAAAGTTTGTGCCTGGAGTTGTAGCTCAGTCTTAGAACCCTTGTTCGGCACTCCAAAGGCCCTGGATTTGACTTCCAACACCACAGATAATCATAATCATAATCATAGTTGTTATTATTACATCTTATAGAATATTAAATTTTAACTCATTTTTTTTCATTTTTTTATTGAAGTTTTCTATATTTCGTACAACATTTCTTAATTGAATTTAGACCTAATTCCCCTTCCTTGCCACCTCCCCCCCAATCAGAGCTCATGCATTCTGCATACATGTCTTTCTTTTTTGGGTTTTTTTTTTAATTCACATTTTCCCCCTTTAATTTTATATTACTCTAAAGTAAGCATACATACCCTCCCCCCATATACCACAATTACAAAGTCTGAAAATAAGTGGTAGGTTAATTCTACATCCCATTAAGGTATTCACATTATAATGGTACAGTTGCTTTCAGGTAAAAGAATACACACACACACACACACACACACACACACACATATTGCTCAGTTTGCCTTACTACTAGGTATTTGGTGCTAGCATCACAGATGAGGGATACCATTTGTTTTTCTGGGACTGTGTTACTTCACTTAGCATAATGTCTTCTAGTTCCATCCATTTACCTGCAAAGTTCATGATGTCATCTTTCTTTACTGCTGTATAAACTCCATTGTGTAGATGTACCACATTTTCTCTATCAACTCGTCAGTTGAGGGGTACTTGGGTTGGTTCCAGCTCTTTGCTATTGTGAAGAGGGCTGCAATAAACATGACTGTGCATGTATCTCTGCGGTAAGATGAGCCTTGTGGGTATATACCCAGGAGTGGTATGGCTGGGTCAGATGGTAAGCTCATTTTGAGTCTTTTAAGGGTTCTCCACACTGCTTTCCATAGTGGCTGTACCAGTTTACATTCCCAACAGCAGTGGATGAGTGTTCCCCTTTTCCCACATCCTCTCCAGCATTTGGTGTCTTTCGTTTTTGTGATCTTAGCCTCTTATCGGAGTGAGATGATATCTTAGAGTGGTTTTACTTTGCAGTTCCTTAATTATTAATGATGTTGAACACTTTTTAAGATGTTTCTCAGCCATCTTTATTTCCTCACTTGTGAAGTCTCTGTTCAGCTTTTTACTCCATCTCTTGAGTGGGTCATTTGTTTTCTTATGTGTTTGCTTTTTGAGCAGTTTATATATTCTGGATGTTAATGCTCTGTCAGAACTATCACTGGTAAAGGTTTCCTCCCACTCTGTAGGTTTTCTTTTTACTTCATTGTTTCTTTTGCTGTACAGAAGCTTTTGAATTTAATGAGATCCCTGATTTGGAGTTGCTCTTTCTTTCTTTTGGTTAACTGGACCAGAGATCTGTCTATCTTGTTTATTCTTTTAAAGAACTAGCTTTTGGATTCATTGATTCTTTGTATTGTTTTCTTTGTTTCTATTTCATTGATTTCTGCTCTGATTTTTTGTGATTTCTTCCTATTTGTTGGGTTTAGGGTTCCTTTGTTGTTGTCTCTCAAGTGTTTTTAGCTGCAGTGTTAGTTTGTTTATTTGTCTTCTTTCTGCTTTTTTTAATGTAGGCATTGAGGGCTATAAACTTCTCTCTTAGGACTGCTTTTAAAGTACTCCATAGCCGGGCGTGGTGGCGCACGCCTTTAATCCTAGCACTTGGGAGGTAGAGGCAGGTGGATCTTTGTAAGTTCAAGGCCAGCCTGGTCTACAGAGTGAGTTCCAGGACAGCTGGGGCTACAGGGAGACCCTGTCTCAAAAAGACAAAAAAACTCCCGGTGGCCCCAGCTGTCCGGGAAGTCACTCTGAGACCAGGCTAGCCTTGAACTCACAGAGAATCCTCATGCATCTGCCTCCCAAGTGCTAGGATTAAAGGCGTGAGCCACCACGCCCGGTTTTGAATGGTGTTTTTTTTTTGGGGAGGGTAGTGGCTTAGTTCCAAAAAATTTGAGTTAACAGGACCTTCCCACCCCCAGCGCCTCTGGTGCAGGGTTCCAAGACCATCAGAGCCCTGTTGCTTCCAGCCCAGGGTTCCAGGGCCATCTGAGCCCTGTCCCTTCAGGAGCAGGGTCTCTGGAGATGCTCCAACTTTCAGTCCAGATCAGGTAAGGCCCTACTGTCACCTTGGTGGTGACAGGATTGGGTGGGCAAAAATGAGTGCTGCTCACCCCCTTGCAGCCAGCCTGGTAGGAACAGAGAAGAACCACTTGAATTTTGCATCAGACTGTAAAGAACAAATCAATCCACATGCCAAGACACAAAGGAAATAACAACATGGGAAAAGCAAATAATAATCTCCAAACAAAATCTCCAGTCCTACGGAAGACTCCCACAATGAGTTCTCCCTGGAGATAACCCAGGACAACAGATATTAAAAGAACAATAACAAGACATCCTCAAAGAAATGAAGGGAGAGAAAGACAAACTAAGGAATGAAGTGGAAACACTGAAAAGAATCCACATTGAGATGAAACAGGAAACCAACCATCGAATCAGGATCTAGAAGGAGAGAATGAAACAACTAAACTCCAAAGGGAAGTGGAAATCTAAAGGAATCACAGGATGAAGTGAAAAGGAAATTGCACACTCATTCAATCAGCAGGAAAAGATGGGAGAAAGCCGCAGTAACAGATTGGATGAAGCAGAAAGTAGAATATCGACACTGGAAGACAAGGTGGAAGAACTGCAATACTCAAACAAAGAGTATGAAAAATTTTTTAAAGTCACAAAGTGGAAATCAGGAAATATGGACCACTATGAAAAGACCAAACCATCTGCATCAATAGGGGAGAGGAAGGAGAAAGAATCCCAGGACAATGGCATTGAATCAAATCCTTCAATGAATAAGGAAGAAATTTCCCCAACGAGAAAAAGGAAAAACACATACAATACGAGAAGCACATAGAAACACCAATAGACAAGATCAGAAAAAAGAATACCTCAATGCAATATCATAGTTAAACCACAGACATCCAAAACAAAAGAACAAATTACGGAAAGGCCCCAAGAGAAAAACAGTAACATATAAAGGAAAACCCATCAGAATCATAAGCCGTGACTTTTCAGTGCAAACGATGAAAGCCAGAAGAAATGGACCAAAGTATTCCTGGTACTAAATGACGATAGATGCCAACCTGGATTACTATACCACAAAAATGTTTAATTATAGTTGAGGAGAAAGAAAACTCTTTCATGAAATAACAAGATGAAAGAACCATTCTGGAAATGAACCCTTCAGAAAATACTTGAACAATTCAAAAGGTCAGAGGAAAGGAGCAACTATCCAGAACCTGAGACATAGTGATAAGATATAACTGTGAAATACAAACCTAGACCAGAAATGCAAACAGAAATAAGGGAGAAAAGGAGGCAAGCAACACATCTCTCAATAATAAATTTTAAATATCAATGGGCTGGAATTCCCCCAATCAAAGACATAGACTGGAGAATGGATTAGAACAGGACACATCTATTGCTGTCTACAAGAAACCCATCTTATACTCAAGGATATAGGCACCAATTTAAAATGAAAGGATGAAAAATATATTGTAAGCAAATGGTACCAAAAAGCAAGCCAGAGTTGCTATTCTAATATCAGACAAATAGACGTCAAAGTAAAACTAATAAGAAAAAACAAAGAAGGGATCTTATAAAAGGATTAAATAACCTGAAAATTCACAATCAGGATATATGCTACAAACTCTGGTGCACCAAACTTTATAAAAACGATTCTACAGGACCTCAGGCCACAGATTGATCCCAGCACACATAATAGTGGGGATTTCTCACTGATCTCATTAGATAGGTTCAACTGGACAAAGAAAAAAAATAAAAGAAGACATTGAATTAACATAAACAGAGTAAAAATAAAAAGAAACAACAATACGAAAAAATCAAACACAAATACCAAATATCACGAATACAAACAAAAAAAAACATTATTTTTTTTAATTTTTTTATATATATTTATACAGATGTATGTTTACAAATCAAATCTAACCCATGTTCTCCCCTCCCTGTACACCCCTCAACCACCACACCAAGCGCATGCATTTCGCGCCAAAACATGGTTGTCATCTTTTTTTTCTCATTCTTTCCTCAAAATTCTCGTAGTAGAAGTTGACTGTTGTTCAAGCAGAAGTTCACCATTTCAGTCAGTTCTTTGACTCGTCTTCTGTTGTCTTGCTGTTGTTGTTTCCAATGGCATGCACTTCTCAAATTAACTGGGACAAAAGCCTCAAGGAGCCCTAAACAAGCAAGAAATACTTACAATAGGTATTGGTGCTGAGCATCCACAAATGAGGGATACTACCATCATTTGTTTTTTCTGGGACGGTTCTTAAGAGAAATAATACTTCTTTTCTTTTTTTTTTTTTTTTTTTTTTTTTTTGGTCTTTTGGAGACAGGGTCTCCCGTAGCCCACAGAACGTCCTGAACTCACCTGTAGAACCATGCTTGGCCTTGAACTCACAAAGATCCACCGCCTCTGCCTCCCAAGTGCTAGGATTAAAGGCGTGCGCCACACACCTGGTGAAGAACATACTTTCACTCAGCACCAGAAGAACATTCTCCAAAATAGCCACACACTGGAGCACAAACAAAAACTCCACAAATAAAAAGCATTGAAATAATTTCGTTGTTTTGCTTTGATAAAATTTCATGCATCCTATCAGACCACAGTCCAATACAGCTCATAGTACACAGAATATAACCCAACTATCTACAAAGAACACATGGAGACTAAACAACAATCCTGAATATGATGTGGTTCAAGGAAGAAAATAAGAAAGAAATAAAAACATTGCTGGAACTAAATGAAAAACAAATACAAGACAGCAAAACCATGGAGTACTTTTTTTTTTTTTTTTTTTTTTTTTGTCTTTTTGAGACGGGTTCCCTGTAGCCCAGGCTGTCCTGAACTCACTCTGTAGACCAGCTAGACGGCTCCTTGAACTACAAAGACGTCCACCTGCCTTCGACCTTCCTACCAAGTGCTAGGATTAAAGGGCGGGCGCCACCACGCCCGGAACTAGGAGTACTTTAAAGCGTTCCTAAGAGAGAAGTTTATAGCCCTCAATGCCTACATTAAAAGAAAAAAAGAAGATAGAGAAGACAGAATAGACAGCATGAACTAAATCTACTGCACTAAAAACACTTAGAGACAAACAACAAAGGAACACTTAAACCCAAACAAAATAGGAAGAAATCACAAAAAAATGCAGAGCAAGCAAATCAATGAAAATAGAAACAAAGAAAACAGACAAAGGAACAATGGAAATCCAAAAGCTAGTTCTCTTAAAAAAAAATAACAAAGAAAAGAAAACTCTGGCAAACCAAAAAAAGAAAGAGCAACTCCAAACAGGGGATCCTCATTAAATTCAAAAGCTTACTGTACAGCAAAAAGAAACAGAAGTAAAAAAGAAAACCTACTACAGAAGTGGGAGAACCTTTACCAGTGATAGTTTCTGACAGAGCATTAACATCCGAAGTATATAAAGCTGCTCAAAAACAAACACATAAGAAAACAAATGACCCACTCAAGAGATGGAGTAAAGAACTAAACAAAGAATGCACAAGTGGAGGAAATAAAGATGGCTTGAGAAACATCTNACCCTGTCTCGAAAAAACAAAAAAACAAAAAAACAAACAAACAAAAAAAAAAAACAAAAAAAAAACCACACACACACACATAAAAGAAATGTATAAATTAGTAAATTATTACAAAGCTAACTTTATTTTTTTGTCTTTTTGAGGCAGTGTCTCCCTGTATCCTCAGCTCTCTTGGAACTCACTATGTACACCAGGTTGCCCTTGAACTCACTAAGATCCACCTGCCTCTGCCTCCCAAGTGCTGGAATTAAAGACATGCGCCACCACAGCCGGCTAACATTCTTCTAATCCACACCAAAGTACTGATCATACTTTCCAGAATCCCCATTTATAATCCTCCCATCTTCACCTGCCCATCCCAAGAAATCACTATGCTGCCTTCTTACAGCAATAATTCTCAAAACTGGTCCCTGAGCCAGAAGTTTCGTCTGCACTCTGGATCTTGATAGAAGTGCACATCTTTGGGGTCTGACTTGGAGCACTAAAGCAGAAAATGTGGGAGGGGTGAGCTCGGCAATTCCTATTTTAAGAAATCTATCAGATGATTCTCCTGTGCCCTTGAAGTTCAAGAGCCATTATTGGTAGCAATCACGTCCTCGTGTTTTTGCTGTTTTATCACCAAATATGTAACTCTAAACACTGTAGCTTGTTCTGGCCCAGGGTCTCCCTGTAGCTCTGGCTGTCCTGGAACTCACTCTGTAGACCAGACTGGCCTTGAACTCAGAGATCTGCCTGCCTCTGCCTCCCAAGTGCTGGGATTAAAGGTGTGCGTGTGCCACCAAGCCCCGCCTGGCCCAGTTTTTAAATTACACATGCCTTGAAGTCTCTTTTACTATAAAGTTCTCTGCTTCAGCTCCTTCTTTCCTTACAGTATGTGAGGGAACCCAGGCTGTTTAACCTGCCCAGTTTCCCACAGTTTGGACTTGGCAGATTATAGGCTCAAGATACAGTTCAACAGATTCATCTGTCCTCTGTGTTCCTTACAAATTGGCAGCTGGGGGGGATGAAGAGATAGCCTAGCGGTTAAGAGCGCTGAGTGCTCTTGCAGAGGACCCGGGTTCGATCCCCAGCATCCACATGGCGGCTGAGAACCGTCTTTGACTCCAGTTCCAGGGGAATCTGACGCCCTCTTCTGACCTCCGCGGCATTGCACGACACGGGTGCACAGACCTGCATGCAGACAGTACATTCATACACATAAAAGAAATAAAAAAAAAAAAATTGGCAGCTGGGGGCTAGAGAGATGGCCTAGTGGTTAAGAGTGCTGACTGCTCTTGCAGAGGACCCGGGTTCAATCCCCAGAACCCACATGGTAGCTGAGAACCATCTTTAACTCCAGTTCCAGGGGAATCCGACGCCCTCTTCTGACCTCCAGGGCATTGCACTACACAGGTGCACAAACCTACATGAAGACAGTACATTCATACACATAAAAATAAATAAATAAATAAATAAATAAATAAATAAATAAATAAAACAAATTGGCAGCTGGACACAGAGACTTCATTAGATTTCAGTTTGACCTCTTTGGCAAGACTACACAGCTCCTTCTGTACTCTAGTCAGGAGACATGCAAAGTCCCCTTGCGGTCCTTTGACAGGAAGTGAACAGTTGTTAATAGTGCCTAGATACATTATTTCATTAGGGGTTGCAAAGTGGCAATATTTTAATCCTACCATTTATTTTCATAAAGAACTGTTACCCTATCTACTGATTTAGTAGTACACACTATGTAGACCAGGCTGGCCTTGAACTCACAGAGATATGCCTGACTCTGCCTCCTGAGTGCACAAGTGCACAACCACGCCTGGCATGTAATCATATTCTCTTTTTTTTTTCTCTCTTTTTGAGACAAGGGTCTCCCTGTAGCCCCAGCTGTCCTGAAACTCACTCTGTAGACCAGGCTGGCCTTGAACTCACAAAGATCCACCTGCCTCTGCCTCCTGAGTGATGGAACTAAATGTGTGCATGCATCACCACACCCAGCGTATTTTTTTTTAATTTTTTATTTATTTACATATGTGTATGAATGTACTGTCTGCATGCAAGTTTGTGCATCCGTGTCGTGCAATGCTGCGGAGGTCAGAAGAGGGTCTCGGATTCCCCTGGAACTGGAGTTCTCCTGGAATTGGGGTTTCAGACAGCTCTCGGCCGCCATGTGGGTGCTGGGGATCAAACCCGGGTCCTCTGTAAGAGCGGTCGGCGCTCTTAACCGCTAGGCCATCTCTCCAGCCCACCCAGCGTACATGAAGGTAAACCACTTATGCATATAAAATACGTTGGGCATGGTGGCTTAAAATACCCAGCATATTTTAAGCCACCATGCCCAACGTATTTTATATGCATAAGTGGTTTACCTTCATGTAAATGCAATGTCTGAAAAGGCCAAAAGAGGGCATCAAATTCCTTGGAACAGATGGTTATTAGCCTTGTGGGTGCCCAGGAACCCAACCTGGGTCTTCTGCAAGAGCAGCAAGTTTTCTTAACTGATGGGGCATCTTTTTAGCCACCTTATTTTTTAATTTATTTATTATTTTTTCTGCATGTAGGTTTGTGCACACGTGTTGTGCAACACCGTGAAGGTCAGAAGAGGGCGTCGGATTCCCCTGGAACTGGAGTTAAAGATGGTTCTTAGCTGCCCATGTGGGTGCTGGGAATTGAACCCGGGTCCTCTGCAAGAGCAGTCAGTGCTCTTAACCACTGAGCCATCTCTCCAGCCCCTATTATTATTATTATTATTATTATTATTATTATTATTATTTTGGTCTTTTTTGAGTCGGGGTCTCCCTTTAGTCTCAGCTGTCCTGGAGCTCGCTCTGTAGTCCATGTTGGTCTTGAACTCACAGAGATCCACCTGCCTCTGCCTCCCGAGTGCTGGGATTATAGGCATGTGCTACCAAGCCAGGCTCAGAGACTTACACGTATTTGAAATGTAAGTACCATCCCTATCAAAGTTCATGTCATCCTCTCTTGGGTAAATGCCACCAAGTTGGATTTATTTTATGAATTTCTTACCCTAAATTGCTTCTTCAAGAAGCTGTGATTTCTTTTAGAGAGAAATATTTTTTTTAATTAAATTAGTTTTTATTGATGCTTTGTGCATTTCATACATTTTTTCCAATTCAGTTCAGGCTTATTTCCCTTTCCCTTCCCCCCCACCCCCACCCCATCCCAGATCATGCATTCTGCCATAACTGTCCTGCATCTTTCTCTCAGTTTTTTTTTTCATTTTTAGCTATAAGTGATAATCCATGAGTACAAGCATCCTACTTTCGAAGACAGGGTACTCCCTGTAGCCCCAGCTGTCCCTGGAACGCACTCTGTAGACCAGCTGGCCTTGAACCACAAAGATCCTCCTTGCCTCTCCTCCCAAGTGCTAGGATTAAAGGCGGGCGCCACCACGCCCAGCTATAATGTTTTCAAAAGCATACTTTGGAAGTGATTGTCTTACACAGTACTAGCTCACACACATCACACACACAACAACACCACACACACACCACACACACTTTAAATTTTGTTCATTAAAAAGACTTAAAATTAATGACTACTCAGCCCAAATGGGCTCCATGCGAGTTTCCATTGTGATCTTGAAATATCATTTCTCTCTAAAAGAAGCCATGGCAGGGCTGGAGAGATGGTGCTCAGCAGTTTAAGACACCGAACTGCTCTTGCAGTAGGACCCGGGTTTGATTCCCAACCGCACGCATTTGGTGTGCTAAGAAACCATCTTAACTCCAGTTCCAGAAATCTGATACCCTCTATGACCTCCGAGGCCATTGCACACATAGGTGGCCCCAACCTGCATATAAGTACAGGACACTATACACATAAAAAAAAAGAAAAAAAAAAAAAAGCCCATGGCTGAGTTGGAGAGATATTCAGCAGTGTACACTACTACTTCGCCAGAGGACATGGTTCCAGTTTCTAAGCACTCAGGTTTGGTGGCTCACAACTGAATCTTAAAAATATTTCTCTCTACGGAAGTCCAAGTCAACAGATCCATAGAGAGTGGACTGTTTTACCTCTCATCCACCTTGCCCCTTTCTAAGCCTAGGGAAAACAGCTGGAAGAGGGGGCGTGGTAGAATTGAAGGGCTGCGATTGGGGTGGAATGGTGAAAGACTACAGCAATTAATCTGGAACACTCATTTGATCAACTTGATGAACAACACACCTGTTCCCCCCCCCACTAGGATGGTGGGCGCTGAGATGTTATGGGCACAAAGCCTGCAGATAGGTTTTGCAGAAGGATGCTTCGTACTCATTTGATTGATACTTATAGCTAAAATGAAAAAAAAAAAAACTCGAGAAAAGATGCAGGAACAGTTATGGCAGAAAATGCATGAGCTGGGGATGATGGGGTGAGTGGGGGGGAAGGGAAAGAGGAAATAAGCCTGACTGAATTGGAAAAAATGTATGAAATGCACAAAGCGCATTAAAAAACTAATGAATTAAAAAAAATATCTCTAAGAGTGAGAAATCTAAACAGCTATGCTTCGAACATCATGGCACATAGGAGGTAAGAATAATTCATAAAATAAATCCCAGCTTGGTGTGCATCTTACACAAGAGTGAGGATGATCATGAACTGATAGGGATGGTACTTACATTTCAAATACGTGTAAGCTCTCTGAGGCCTGGCTTGGTAGCACAATGCCTTAATCCCCAGCACGCGGGAGGCAGAGGCAGGTGGGTCTCTGGAGTTCCAAAGACACACGGGACTACGAGACGCAGCTCCCAGGACAGCTGAGACTAAAGGGAGACCCGACTCAAAAAGACCAAAATAATAATAATAATAATAATAATAATTTTTTTAATAATAAATATAAATAGGGCGGAGAAGATGGCTCAGTGGTTAAGAGCACTGACTTGCTCTTGCAGAGGACCCGGGTTTCATATTCCCAGCACCCACATGGGCAGCTAAGAACATCTTAACTCCAGTTCCAGGGGAATCCGACCGCCCTCAGCTGACCTTCACGGTGTTGCACAACACGTGTGGCACGAAACCTACATGGCCAGAAAAATCATAAATAATTAAAAATAAGGTGGCTCAAAAAGATGCCGCCTCAAGTTAAAGAAAACTTGCTGCTCTTGCAGAAGACCCGGTTGCGGTTTCCATGTCGTTGGGCACCACAATGTTGCTAACTACCACTGTTCCAAGGGATTTGATGCCCTCTTTTGGCTCTTTTCAGACATTGCATTTACATGAAGTAAACCCACTTATGCATATAAAATACGTTGGGCATGGTGGCTAAAAATATTGCTGGGTAATTTTAAGCCACCTATGCCCAACGTATTTTATATGCATAAGTGGTTTACCTTCATGTACGCTGGGTGGAGCTGGAGAGATGCCCTAGCGGTTAAGAGCGCCGACCGTCTTACAGAGGACCCTAGGTTTTGATCCCCAGCCCACATGGCGGCCCGACGAGCTGCTCTGAAAACCCCAATTCCAGGAGAACTCCAGTTCCAGGGGAATTCCGAGACCCTCTTCTGACCATCCGCAGCATTGGCACGACACGGATGCACAAACTTGCATGGCAGACAGTACCAATTCATCACTATAGGTAAATAATAAAAATTAAAAAAAAATACGCTGGGTGTGGTGAGCATCACACAGTTTATAGTCCACACTCAGGAGGAAGAGGGCAGAGGGAGGTGACTTTGTGGAGTTCAAGGGCCAGCTGGTTCCTAGCAGCGTGAGTTCGGACAGCTGGGGCAATACAGGAGAGACCCTTGTCTCAAAAAGAGAGAAAAAAAAAAAAGAGTAATATGTTTAATGCCTGGCTTGGTTGCATGCCTTGTTCAGCACTCAGGAGAGCAGAGTCAGCAATCTCTTGTGAGTTTCAAGCCAGCCTGCGTCTACAGTGTGTGTACATACTAAATCAGTAGATAGGGTAACAGTTCTTTATGAAAATAAATGGTAGGATTAAATATTATTGCCACTAGTTTTGCAACCCCTAATTAAATAAATGTATCTAGCATATTAACAACTGTTCACTGTCCTGTCCAAAGGAACCGCAAGGGGACTTTTGCATGTCTCCTGACTGAGAGTACAGAAGGAGCTGTGTAAGTCTTGCCAAAGATGGTCAAACTGAAATCTAATGAAGTCTCTGTGTCCAGCGGGCCAACTTTGTTTTATTATTTGTACTTTATGTTATTTATTTTATTTATTTAATTAAAAATCTTTTGTTTATGTGTCATCTGAAGGCTGGTTTGTGCCACTCGATATTGGTGCACTGTGGCAATGCCCGGAGGTCAGAAGGGAGCGTCGGATTGCCCCTGGAACTGGAGTTTAAAGATGGTTTCTAGCACAACCATGTGGGTTCTGGGGATTGAACCGGGTCCGTCTGCAGAGCAGTCAGCACTCTTAACCACTAGTCCATCTCTTCAGCCCCCAGCTGCCAATTTTTTTTTTTTTATTTCTTTTATGTGTATGAATGTACTGTCTGCATGCAGGTCTGTTGCCAACCCGTGTGTGCAATGCCGCGGAGGTCAGGAGAGGGGCTCAGATTCCCCCTGGAACGGTATCAGAAGACGGTCTTCAGCCGCCATGTGGATATGGGTTGATCGAACCCGGGTCCTTCTGCAAGACGCACCAGCGCTCTTAATACCCTAGGCTATTCTTCATCCCCCCCAGCTGCCAATTTGTAAGGAACACAGAGGGAACAGATGAATCATGTTGAACTGTAATCTTGAGCCTATAATCTGCCAAGTCCAAACTGTGGGAAACTGGGCAGGTTAAACAGCCGGGTTCCTCACATAACTGAAGGAAAGAAGGAGCTGAAGAGAGAACTTATAGTAAAAGAGACTCAAGGCATCGTGTAATTTTAAAAACTGGGCCAGGGCGGGGGGCGCTTTGGTGGCACACGCCACCCTTTAATCCCGCACCTGGGAGGCAGAGGGCAGGCACCGATCTCTGAGTTTCAAGGCCAGTCCTGGTTCTACAGAGTGGAGTTCCAGGACAGCCAGAGCTACAACGGGAGAACCCTGGGCCAGGACAACTACAGTGTTTAAGTTACATATTTGGTGATCAAAACAGCAAAAACACGAGGACGTGATTGCTACCAATAATGGCTCTTGAACTTCAAGGGCACAGGAGAATCATCTGATAGATTTCTTAAAATAGGAATTGCCGAGCTCACCCCTCCCACATTTTCTGCTTTAGTGCTCCAAGTCAGACCCCAAAGATGTGCACTTCTATCAAGATCCAGAGTGCAGACGAAACTTCTGGCTCAGGGACCAGTTTTGAGAATTATTGCTGTAAGAAGGCAGCATAGTGATTTCTTGGGATGGGCAGGTGAAGATGGGAGGATTATAAATGGGATTCTGGAAAGTATTGATCATGTACTTTTGGGTGTGAATTAAGAAAATTTAGGCGGCTGTGTGGCGCATGTCTTTAATCGCAGCACTTGGGAGGCAGAGGCGCATGATTTGTGGATTTCTGAGTGATTGTTCTAGTAGTGAGTTTACGGTGTAGCTAGTGGTCTACCAAGAGCTAGGAAACTGGGCACCTGCCTAAAAGACAAAAAAATAAAGAAATTAGCTTTTATATTCTACTATTTTTTTTTTTTCTTTCTTTGTATTTTTGTGGTTTGTTTTTGTGTGGGTTTTTTTTTCTTGTTGTTTGTTGTTTTGATTTGTTGTGTTGTCTAATTCTGTGATTCTTTGGGTAGCTGATTGAGATTTCATGCGAGAACATATGGGGCCTCGTACCCGCGTCTTGAGCCATCATGAGCCAGGCTGGCCTTGGGAACTGTCACTCAGAGAGAACCATGCCTAGTGCCTTGCTCAACATGTAGTGCTTCTCATGCATTTGTCCAAGTCTAGGATTAAAGGCTGTATGACCCACTCAACGGCCATTTCTGGTATTTAGAATTGTGTTTTTTTTTTGGGTGTTCGAGCGTGTATACCTCCGTTATTTGGACTTATGGAATGCATTGACCGTAACGAAATTTAAGAGCTTTACTCCGTCAACAGGCACAAGTGCCATTTCTACCTCACACCAATCCCATGTTATGAGCTGGGCTATCTGCTGTCCACTGTCTATGTTCGAGGTTTACCTACAAGGAGGCCGCATGCTTAGTATCCCTCGGATTGCTTACCTTTGCCCGAGGTGCTAAGTACCATAAGTCCTCCCTTCTGTGCAGTGTTTGTGGTATGGATCTCAACTTATCAATCAGGTAGCTATTCACTGGTCAGGATGGTGGGCAAAGAATGATGCTGCTCACCCCCTTGCAAGCCAGCCTGGTAGGAAACAGAGAAGAACCACTTGAAGAATTTTGCATCCGATCTATAAAGAATAAATTCAATCCACATGCCAATAGCACAAAGGAAATAACACATGGGAAAAGCAAAAATAAACATCTCCAAAGTAAAAATCTCCAGACAATCACTAAACGAACGACTCCACAATAGTCTCCCTGGAATAACCCAGGACACAGATCTATTAAAAGAACAATAACAAAATCTCAAAGAAATGAAGGGAGAGAAAGACAAACTAAGGAATGAAGTGGAAACACTGAAAAGAATCCTCACATGAGATGAAACAGGAAACGCAACCATGAATCAGGACTAGAAGGAGAGAATGGACAACACTACCCAAAGGGAAGTGGAAAATCTTAAAGGAATCACAGGATGAAAGTGAAAAGGAAATGCACACTCATTCCAATCGACAGAAAAGATGGGAGAAAGCCTGCAATAATAGATTGGTGAAGCAGAAAGTAGAATATGACACTGGAAGACAAGTGGAAGAACTGCAATCTACAGTTTAATACACAAGAGGATCAAAAATGGGAACCAGTAAAGAAACTGAATAGATAGAGGGAAAATTCATATTATAAAATCGTGTCAATAAAATTCCCAAACGTAAAGATCAGAACTATCGGAGTTCCATCATGGAAATAGATTCTCTCCGATAGACAACATTGCATCCAATACAGGAGAACAGGAGTAAAGATATCCAGGAGGAATACGGCTCTGATCTCCCTTCAGATCAATAAGGTAGAAATTTCCACAGAAAACACTTTACATAAGTTAACAATAGATACAAATAAATGATCAGAGAAGGCATCACCTCAATGAGACAATACTCAAGTTCACACACAGACATCCAAACATGAAATGAACATATATTAAGCTGGGAAACCCACTAAGATGAATGATTAACAGATGACTCATAAAGGAATGACACCCAATCATGAATCCATGGAACCATACTTTTGCAGTTTGCAATTACTGATGAAGCCAGAGTAACTGGTAACAAAGTATTCACGAATATATCTAGGATTCATGACTTATAGTATAAGACCTATCCTGCAGACTCTAACTAAACCCTAGCAAAAGATGTCTGATAATTATAGCTTGAGGAGAAAAAGAAATATCTTTCATGGAAATCAACAAGATGAAAGAACCATGCTCTGGAAATGAACCCTTCAGAAAATACTCTGAACAGATTCAAAGGTCAGAGGAAGGAACAACATATCCAGACACCTGAGACATAGTGAATTAAGTATAACTGCAGAAATAGCAAATAGACCAAGAAATGCAAACAGAAATAAAGGGAGAAAAGAAGGCACACAACACATCTTACTCTAATAATTGAATTTAAATATCCAATTGGTGCTGGAATTCCCCACAATCAAAGACATAGACTGCGGAGAATGGATTAAGCAACAGGGACACCATCTATTTAGCGTGTCTACAAGAAACCCATCTTATACCTCAAGGATTAGGCACAATTTAAAATGAAAGGATGAAAAATATTATTCTAAGCAAATAGTACCAAAAAAGCAGCCAGAGTTGCTATTTCTAATTAGACAAATAGACGTCAAAAGTAAAAACTAATAAGAAAAAGACAAAGAGGGATCTTATAAAGGCATTTAACTAACTGAAAATATTTCACAATTCATGCCGATATATGCCTTACAAACTTCTGGTGGTGCACCAAACTTTATAAAAACGATGTCGTACAGGACACATCAGGCACAGTAATTGCGCAAGCATTAATGTGGGATTTTCCTCTGATTAGCGTATCAACTGAACAAATTAAAGCATCTAGAATGTGCATCCCCAACCAGGAGTACTATCTCATACATCAGATATCCCAACACACAATCAAACTTATTTGATATAATCTTGGATCATACATGAATAAACAGAGATCTGACTTAATCAAAACATTATTTAAAAATAAAAAAACCACTCTCACAACTACGCAAGAAGAACGTATCGATCTCAAAATAAAAAAAAAAGTTTTTCATTTTTTTCCAAGTTCCTTCTCAATAATATCATATGATTGTCTATACTCGGACCTGTATTCTAACGCAGAATCAAATTCGTAGACCCATGATTCTCAACCCATTGCCTAACTAACACGCCCTGACAAGCCCACTCACGATGTTCCCAGCTGAGGCCGCATCATCATCGTGCCAAACATGGTACATGCATACTATTTCTCGATCTTATATCCAAATTCAGTAAATTGATTTAAAATCATTCAGTCAGTTCTTTGACATCAGTCTTTCTGTGTTGTTGTTGTTTCCAATGATCGCACGCACTCGCAACTACTTGGGACAAAAGCTTCAAGGAGCCACTACAACAAGCAAAAATACATACAAAAGGTAATTGGTGCTCAGCCATCCACAGATGAGGTTAATCTTCCCATCATTTGTTTTTCTGGGTACGGGTTACTTAATGAGAAATAAATAACTTTCTTTTTCTTTTTTTTTTTTTTTTTTTTTTTTTTTTTTGGTCTTTTGAGACAGGGTCTCCCTGGTAGCCCCACGCTGTTCCTGGAACTCACTTCTTAGACCAGGCTTGCCTTGAACTCAACAAAGAGTCCACCTCGCCCTCGCCTCCCAAGAGTGGCTAGGATTAAAGGCTGAGCGTGCGCCACCGACACTGGGTAATATCTTTCACTCAGCACCCATGGAACATTCTCCAAAATCAGCCACACCACTGGGAGCACAAAAGAAAAACCTCCTACCAACACATAAAAAGCATGAAATAACTTTCATTTTTATTTCTTGGCATAATAATATTCAATAGCATACCATATACAGCACACAAGTGACAATTACACTCAATAAGTCACACAGAATAATACACACCATACTAGCACCAAGAACAACATGGAGACTAACAAACAAACTCTGTATAATAGATGGGTCAAGGAAAAATAAAGAAAGAAATAAAAAACATTGCTGGAACTCAATGAAAACGACAAATACAAGACAGTCAAAAAAACCTAAGGAAAAGTACTTTTTTTTGTTTTATTAATTTTATTTTTTGTACTTTGAGACCGAGACGGTTCCCTGTACCCAGAGCTTCCTGGAACTTACACTCATGAAATAGACCAGGCTGGCCTTGGACAACGTACAAAGATACCACCTGCCAATTCGACCTTCCTACTCCAAGGCGCTAGGAAACAGGTCGGCGCCACCAACGACCCGAACTAGACAGTATTAAAGCGTCCTAAGAGAGAATTTATAGCCCTCAATGCCTACATTAAAAAAAGCAGAAAAGAAGACTAAGAAATTAAAAACAGCTGAAAAACTTTTACTTGCAGCTAAAACACTAGAGACAAACAACAAAGGAACACTAAACCCAAACAAAATAGGAAGAAATCACAAAAAAGCAGAGAAGAAATCAATGAAAATAGAAACAAAGAAACAAGACAAAGATCAATGGAAATCCAAAAGCTAGTTCTCTTTAAAAAATAACAAGATAGACAGATCTCTGGTCCAGTTAACCAAAAGAAAGAAAGAGCAACTCCAAACAGGGGATCCTCATTAAATTCAAAAGCTACTGTACAGCAAAAAGAACATGAAGTAAAAAAGAAAACCGTACTACATAATGGGAGGAAACCTTTACCAGTGATAGTCTGACAGAGCATTAACATCCAGATATAGAAACTGCTTTCAAAAACAAACACCATAAGAAAACAAATGACCCACCTCAAGAGATGGAGTAAAGAACTAAACAAAGAATGCACAAGTGGAGGAAATAAAGATGGCTTGAGAAACATCTNTAGCTCTTGCCCTGTGGGTGCTGGGAAATTGATGAAACCCGGGTCCTCTGCAAGAGCAGTCAGTGCTCTTAACCACGAGCCATCTTCTCCAGCCCTATTCTTATTATTATTATTATTATTATTATTATTATTATTTTGGTCTTTTTTGAGTCGGGGTCTCCCTTTGTCTCAGCTGTCCTGGGAGCCGCTCTGTAGTCCATTGTTGGTCTGAACTCACAGAGATCCACCTGCCTCTGCCTCCCGAGAGTGCTGGGATTATAGGCAGTTGCTACCCAAGCCAGGCTCAGAGACTTACACGTATTTGAAATGTAAGTACCATCCCTATCAAAGTTCATGTCATCCTCTCTCTGGGTAAATGCCACCAAGTGGATTTATTTTATGAATTTCTTACCCTAAATTGCTCTCAGAAGCTGTGATTATCTTTAGAGAGACATATTTTTTTTATTAAAATTAGTTTTTATGAATGCTTTGGCATTTCATACATTTTTTCCAATTCATTCAGGCTTATTTCCCTTTCCCTTCCCCCCACCCCCCACCCATCCCAGATCATGCATTCTGCCAAACTGTCCTGCATCTTTCTCTCAGTTTTTTTTTTTTTTCATTTTTTTTTTTTTTTTTTTTTGAGTACAAGCATCCTTCATGCAAAACCATCGCAGGCTATTGTGGCCCAAACATCTACAGCCCCACCATCCAGTGGGGGGGGTGACAGGTTGTTGTTCAATCAAGTTGATCAATGAGTGTCCAGTTACATTGCTGTAGTTTCACCATTCACCCCAATCGCAGCCCTTACATTCTACCACGCCCCCTCTTCCGCAGGTTGTTCCCTAGGCTTAGAAAAGGGGCACAGGTGGATGAGAGGTAAAACAGTCCACTCTCTCTGGAGCTGTTGACTTGGACTCTAGAGAGAAATATTTTAAGATCAGTTGTGAGCCACCAAACCTGAGTGTTAGGAACTGAACTCATGTCCTCTGGAAGAGTAGTGTACACTGCTGAGACATCTCTCCACCTAGCCATGGCTTTTTTTTTTTTTCTTTTTTTTTTATGTGTATGAGTGTACTGTCTTCATGCAGGTTGGTGCACCCATGTCGTGCAATGCCTCGGAGGTCATTAGAGGGTATCAGATTTCCCTGGAACTGGAGTTAAAGATGGTTCTTAGCCACCAAATGAGTGCTGGGAATCAAACCCGGGTCCTCTGCAAGAGCAGTCGGTGCTCTTAACTGCTGAGCCATCTCTCCAGCCCTGCCATGGCTTCTTTTAGAGAGAAATGATATTTCAAGATCACAATGGAAACTCGCATGGAGCCCATTTGGGCTGAGTAGTCATTAATTTTAAGGCTTTTTAATGAACAAAATTTAAAGTGTGTGTGGTTGTGTGTGTGTGTGTGTGTGTGTGTGTGTGTGTGTGATGTCTAGTACTGTGTAAGAAATCACTTCAAAGTATAGTTTGAAAACATTAAATAGCTGGGCGTTGGTGGCGCACGCCCTAATCCTAGCACTTGGGAGGCAGAGGCAAGAAGAGGATCTTGGAGTCAAGGCCCAGCCTGGTCTACAGAGTGAGCTTCCAGGACAGCTGGGCTACAGTGGAGACCCTGTCTCGAAAAGGACAAAAAAAAAAAAAAAAAAAAAAAAACGAAAACATTAATAAATGTTTATTATCTCAAACAATTCTATAGGTCAAGCATCCCATAGATGTTTACTCTCTCCAGCCAGGCTTCTCTGCCATGATGTGTCCTTATCCCTCTTGAACCATAAGCAAAATAAGCTCTTCCTTTTCTAAGTTGCTTTGGTCAGTGTTTTATCACAACAACAGAGAACTAATGCAATGTCCATATTTTAAAAATCCTCTGTCAGGTTAAAATTATACATATCCACTTCTCTTCTACTTCCTCTGCTCTTACCACAATCTGGTAAGCTGATTTCAGTGTATTCTTTCATATCTGAGGGAGGATTGGACATTTGGAAACATTGTCTAATTATTTACATACACTACTATAAGTAAAGTGTAATGATCTATAACCCTAAGATCGCTGGCCAGCTGCCTAGCATCCTTGGTGATCAGCAGGCCAGTGAAAGACCCTGTCTCAAAAAACAAGGTGGACAGAAATACTGAGCAATAACATCTTACATTATAAGTGTCCAAAGGTAAATGTCCACATGTCCACTTGTGTCACTCCCCCCACATGTGCACATACATACATACATACATACATACACAAGTACACAGAAAGACATTTGACCTTACCTGTGACTCAGAGTCCAAACTAGATGATCCAGAGTAGTAACATCTCAGGAGCCAACACAGTTCAAAATTCAATGTGTTTTCTTTTTTTCTTTTAAGCTAAAATAGAAGACTTTAAGGATACATGTCCTGGGAGCAGGTTACCCTAAATCAGAGGAGTGTGCGAGGCCAAAGGCAAAGTGTAGTTCAGCCCTTCTACTGTTAGAAATAGTCCTGTGGGAATGTTTGAGAAGCATTGATCTATATATAACTCAGGTACTGAGGGGAAAACTTCAGCTTTTAAAATGTAATTTCAATAAAAATGAGTGCAGATTCATAAAGAAGCTGGGGCAGCAGAGCCATTGTTTCGAGAAGCACAGGCTTTCACTGGGGATTTCTGTCTTCCCTCTCCTTCTCTATTCACAATACAAAATGGCTCTGTAAATTAGTTAAATATACAGAGACAAATCCAGGCAAACTCAAATCTGTGAGGAGAATCCCATTAAGATTCCCAAGATGAAGGGTCTCTGTGAGAAAGTACCATGGAGCTTTCTGATAATTCACCCTTGGTGAATATATGGAAAAATTACAAAGGTTTCTTTGACTGCCCTATGAGAGCCCCCCCCTTGATTTCCTTTTACCTCATTTCATTGATCTTTACTCCTACTGCCCCCCCATCACCCTACCCAGCATGCAGGATGTTGGATCATAGTAGCCTGGGGTTGTTGGTTTTTTGTTTGTTTGTTTGTTTTGTGTGTGTGTGTGTGTGTGTGTGTGTGTGTGTATGTGTGTTCACCAGGCAACTCTGTGGGAAGTTCTGGTGGGTGGGCAGGGCAACTGTCCACTTGCATGGGCAACAACTCCTTGCAGAGAAATCCCTGTTCAGTACCACTACTCCCAGCCCAAATCCCATCTTGTCCCTTAGACTTAAGAACCTGGAGGATAAAAATCAGATGGGCTGCTGGCTTGGGCTGCTGACTCTCCCTGGGCTGCACTCTGCCTACTCAAACCAAACACTTCCCACCTATCAGGAAAAAAAAAATCTGGTGTTAAAATATAATCAGACTCGTAAAACAGAACATGGGTGATTATTTTAATTACAAGATGATTCTTTTCCCTTTTCCAAGAGGAGCATTTGCCAATGGATTCCTTTAAATAACCAATCCCTTGCATGTTCAAAAGGACTCATGATTGACATGGCATGACGCATGGTGGAGTGTTTTGGGAAGCACATCCCATACATGTCATTTGGGTGGACTTGCTAGATGATCCAAGTGAAACAAGGCCACATTAACACAGCATCCACAGTGGACAGAAACTGTCCTTGAGCATCCCTAAAGCTGTCCCCATCTTCTCTGCAGCCAGGGCTTGCTTCATTAGATCTGGCATGCGCTGTTGTCCAGCACAGTTATTTAACCTGTTTGAACCTGTTTTCTCATTAGGAAAAAGAACTGATGTGAGCATTAGGTATGTGACATATTAGATGTGATATGTAGTACTCTGCCTGCCACATACTACGTTATTAACTACTGTTAATAACTGCTAGATGAATAGGATGCCATTTCAATGCCCAGGAAATAGAAGAACAGATGTCTTGTTCTATTCTAATTACATGATCCATGAACCAGCAAAGGCTCAATATGCAGCTTTTAATTATCTAGTTGGCACTGACAGAACGATCTATATTAGATTAAATTCCAAATGGCTATGTTCAGCTAATATATCTTTAAATTTCAAATGATCAATTTTCCACCACTCATCTAGCACACCATTTCTATAGGGCATTTTCTTTTTTTTTTTTTCTTTTTTTTTTTTAATTAATTTTATTTATTTCTGTATGTGTATGAATGTACTGTCTGCATGCAAGTTTGCGCACCCTTGTAGTGGCAACGCCGCGGAGGTCAGAAAGAAGCGGTGTCGGATTACACGGAATGGAGTTCTCCTGAGGAATTGGAGTTTCAGACGGCTCTCGGCCGCACATGTGGGTGCTGGGGATCGAACCCGGGTCCTTGCAGAGCTACCCCCGACGTCCCGCGAGCTTCCTTAACCCTACGGTATCTCTCCAGCCCTATAGGGCTTTTCTCGGAGCACTTTTAATTCTCCAGTGATCCGTGGAGAGTTGATTCATTTGAAATGTCAACATTTTAAAGTGAGATTTCAAGAGTTTTTTATTTAGTTTAAAAATATAAAAAAAAAAAAATTTTGTTTTTTAAGATGCTGTTAGCGGCGGCCGGAGAACTGGTTCAGTTGTTGAAGAGCATGGCTATCTTACGCAGGAACGGTTCGCTTACCCAGACACCCAATCGGCCAACTAACACCCCTTCATAATTCCAGTCCCATGGGAATTGATACCATCCTCTGACCCTCATGAGCACTACATGACCACAGGTGCACTTCAACACAACTAGACACTTGCAGACAAAAAAAAAAAAAAAAATAAATTTTTTAAAAGGAGTTGGCCTTTGGGGGTGAGACGCGATGGCTCAGTTGGTTAAGAGCACTGACTGGCTCCTGATGAGTAGTGTTAGGTATAAAAAGCATGAACCCCCAATAAAAGGAACATGAGGCTTAGGTCACTCTAGGAACATGTTTACGTCCATGTGGGACTGCCAGCATGAGCTGCCTGCAGACATCCGTTGATTGGACCGGCCAGCATGGCCGGGGCCAGAGTCCCGCATGCGAGTGGGGGGGCACAGAGAGAGGAGGACTCTGCCCGGGACGAGAGATTGGAGGAGGAGCGGGAGCGGAGGAGGAGAGAGAAGAGACACCAGGGGGACAGGAGAGAGAGAGAGAGAGGGACAGAGAGAGATATGGCGGCTGGGGTACACCCTTTATACCCATGGGGCAGGGCCTCAGGTAAGTGGGAAGGGGTCAGAGGATTGGCAGCTTCTGGAGGAAGTGGGCACCTGTGTGCCCCTTAGGATTCTGGGAAGCCTGGACCTAACACAGAGGGCCCAGGTTTGATTCCCAGCACCCACATGGTGGCTAGCAACCATCTGTTACCCCAGTTCCAGAAGATCTGACCCCTCTTCTGACCTCCATGGGCACTGCATGACATAGGAGCACCCACATATGTGCAGACAGTATATACATAAAATTAAAAATAAATAAAATATATTTTAAAAATAAAATAAAAAGCTAGATCCCCTCGAGATTTACATACTGTGATTATTGACTTTTTACGTACCATGAAGTAACTGACTTCACCTTTCTAGTCTTATTCTTCCTTCTAAACTTAACCTTTTGAAAAGAGAAAAAAAAAAAAAAGGACTTGGCAACTGGAGAGATGGCTCAGTGGTTAAGAACACTGGCTGTTCTGGGTTCGTTCCCAGTACCCCCAGGACTTAAAAAACAAATATCTCTAGCCAGGCGTGGTGGCATGCGCCTTTAATCCCAGGTAGAGGTGGCTGGATCTCTGTGAGTTCAAGGCCAGCCTGGTCTACAGAGGGAGCTCCAGGACAGCTGGTACTAAAAGGGAGACCCTGCCTCAAAAGTACCAAAAAAAAAGGGAAAAAAAAACTAAAAAAAGAAAAGAAATCTGAGCCACCTTTAAAGGTGGTGCACACCTTTAATCCCAGCACTTGGGAGGCAGAAGCAGACTGATCTCTGTGAGTTCAAGGCCAGCCTGGTCTACAGAACAAGCTCCAGGCCAACTGGGACTAAAGGGAGACTCTGTCTCAAAAAGACCAAAACAAACAAACAAACAAAAAAAACCCACCCAAAACAAAAACATAAAACAAAAAACCATCTCCTTATTCATTGTTACTTCATTAGCATCAAATTCACAGCTAAGAGCTTGTACTTTATGCTTTGAACAAAGCTTATAAAAGAATGTGTTTTCTGTTGGAAGCATGTCCCAGCTTCTTGCACTTCAGTGCCCTAAGCAACACTTCAACTCTGTGCTTTGGGAGTATCTATCCCAGCCTTTGCTGTTCATGTTTCTACTCTCAGCTTTTTTTTTTACACCCCTTACATATAACAAATTTACAAAGTTTGAACTCAACTATAGGTTAACTGCAAAACATATTTAGGGATTCACAGTTTAACTGCAAGTTAATATACAGGTAAAAAATACAGAGATACAAGAAGCAGTTAACTGTAAGCTTGTATACAGGTAAAAAATACATCTTTATACTCCTAAATTACAAGTTGATATATATATATTTTAATATACTTTAAAAAAAGATTTGTTTTTTTCTCATAAATCTTAGAACTGAGAAAAATAGAGACATATGCTTCAAGGTATATCTATAGCGGTAACGATCAATGTGACATTATCTTTACTGACCAGTTACCCACTTTGACTTACACATGAAGATTTGGTGTTAGGAACCTGTTCTAGTTTCTCTTCCATTGCTCTGACAAAACACTCTGACCGACACCAACTTGGGGAGGAAAGGGTTTATTTCAGCTTACATCTCCTGGGTCACAGTTCATCACTTAGGGAGCCCAAGGCAAGAACTCAGGGCAGGAACCTGGAAGCAGAAGCTGAAGCACAAGCCATGGAGGAATGCTGTTCACTGGCTTGCTTCCCTGGCTCATGCCCAGCCCGCCTTCTTATACAGTACACAACAACCTGCCCAGGGTGGCACTACTCATTGTGGGCTGGGCCCTCCCACACTGCTCGACCATCAAGACAATACTCCACAGATGTGGCCACAGGCCAATCCAATGGAGCCAATTCCCCAACTGAGGCTCCCTCAACCCAGGTGTGTCAAGTTGACACTAAAGCTATCCAGCACAATTGACCCCTTGTCAACTTGACACACAAAACACATCACTATTAAACCACCACCTTTCCAGTTCTTATCCCCAAAGTATGATGTTAACATTAATCACAACCTAAGACAGTACAACCTTAAAAGCCCCACAGTCCTTAAAATGTCCAAA
>VZQC01014772.1:534660-555636 GCA_009823505.1 Rhizomys pruinosus | reverse complement strand
AAAAAAAAAAAAAAAAAAAATTCTCATGTTCTTCATGTTGTTTGTAGGAAAATGAATGGAATTGGAAATTTCCAAGTTAAGCAAAATTAGCTGGACTTAGACAAATGTCACATGTTTTCTATCATATGTGGAATTTGCCTTTAAAGAGAGACATGAGAGGCTGGAGAGATAGCTCAGTTGGCAAAGTGCTTGCTTAATTTGAGCTTGATCCCTGGAATCCAGGCATGGTGGCGAGTGCTAAGGACAGGGGAGGCAGAGAGAAGTGGGTCCTTGGGGCTTGCTGTCCAGACAGCACAGCCCATCTGACAAGTTGCAGGCCAGTGAGCGACCCTGTCTAAAAAAAAAGGCACAGAGCTAGTGAAATGTAATAAGAGACAGGAGAAAACTGACTCCATCAAATTGTGCTCTGGGTTCCATATACACACATGGCATACATGCGTCCTTCCCCCACATCACACACAAGAATAATAATAATTTTTTAAAAGGTGGACAGCACTTGAAAAATGACATCTAAGGTAATCCTCTGGCCTCTACATGCACATAACACATGCATATGCACCTGCACATACACATGTATCCACACACATGAACATGCATATACATACATACATACACACATACATACATACATACACACATGCACAAAAGACGTGAAAAGGGGGCTATTTGGGAGGAGGAAGGGGACCAGCAGGAAAAGCATGGGGCTGCAAAACAGAATAAGGAGGGTGGAAAGGACCAAAAGTGTGCAATGTCATAATGAAAGCCATTGTTTTTGAGGCAACACCAATAAAAGGAAGAAAATTTAATTCTATTTTCTGTGCAAAAGAAGGTATTCCAGTCTTTCAGATGAAACTGTTCTCTGGGATACAGATAGCAACATTCAGACATAACATTACCACATTTGCTTGCTTCCTTTTTATTTTTTATATTTTATTTATTTATTTATTTATTTATTTATTTATTTTTTGTATTTTTGAGACAGGGTCTCCCTGTAGCCCCAGCTGTCCTGGAACTCACTCTGTAGACCAGGCTGGCCTTGAACTCACAAAGATCCGCCTGCCTTTGCCTCCCAAGTGCTAGGATTAAAGGAGTGCGCCAATATACCCAGCTTATTTTTATTTTTTATGCATACGAGTGCTATGAATCTGCGTGTATGTTGGTGCACCCGTGTCATGCAATGAGGGAGAGGTCAGATGAAGGCATTGGATTCCCCTGGAACTGGAATTAAAGATGGTTCTTAGTCACCATGTAGGTGCTGGGAATCGAACTTGGTCCTCTGCAAGAGCAGACCGTGCTCTTAACTGCTGAGCCATCTCTCCACCCCCATTGCTTCCTTTTTATTAATTTAAATTTCTATGTTGGTTTCCTTGTGTGGTTGGTGGTGGTGGCTTTCTTTGTGTTGTTTTTGTTTTTGAGACAGGGTCTCATGTAGCTCAGGCTAGCCTCGAACTTGCGGTGACCTTGAACTAATTATTCCTGCTTCTGCCTCCCAAATGCTGGTATTCAAGATGTGTGCCACCATGCCCAGCCTTCATTTCCTCCTACTCCTCTTCCTCCCTCTCCCTTTCCTCCCCCCTTCTCTCCCCCTTCCTCCTCTTCCCACTGTGCTAAATCTCCAGCTCCCATTTTTCTTTATAAGGAATTTTGATAATCACTGCTCAGTACAGCTTGTCTGTAGAGAGTGAAATCAGGGTTGTCCTGTTACAAAACTATCTGTACAAGACTATCTGTTGTGGTGGTTCATTATTCAGTATCTGAGACAGGATGTATGAAAGTTTCTTATTTAAAAATGAAACAATTAGGGGTTGGAGAGATGCTGCAGTGGTTAAGAGCACCTACTGCTCTTCCAAAGGACCTGGGTTCGATTCCCAGCACCCACATGGCAGCTAAGAACTGTCTTTAAGCCAGGCCACCATGCCTTTAATCCCAGCACTCTGGAGGCAGAGGCAGGCAGATCTCCGTGAGTTTGAGGCCAGCCTGGTCTACAGAGTGAGCTCCAGGCCAGCTAGGGCTATAGGGAGACCCTGTCTCCAAAAGACCAAAATAATAATAATAATAATAATAATAATAATAATAAAAAATTTTAAAAAACTAAACCTTAAAAAATAAAAATAAAAATGAAACAATGTCTCTTTTGCCATCTCGCCTAATACACTGAAGTTAACTTGTTACAAATCTTCATTGAATCAGGTTCCTTCCTTCATAGCATTTTTGACAGATGGCCAATGCTATTAGTGACAGAAATTGATATCTTGGGAATTTAAATATTCAAAGAAATTCAACAAGAATTTATTTAGTAGCTGATTAGATGCTATAAATTTTGTTTCCTGAGGTTCCATGCATGCTGGAACTTGTTCCAAAACCAACTGGGACATTAACTCAATCTAGGCCCCAATCCAAAGCCAAGAAATCCAAACTGGAGAGTTGCAATGGGCAGGATGTGTGAGTAACAGTCAGTTTTAGTGCATAGGAGCTACAACTGAATGCTAAGTCAAGGACATCTGCTCACATTGCTGCAAGACATGATTGAAACATTGTCAAAAGAGAACATTGTCCACATACTCCATCCTTGATATTCAAAGCAGCGGTTTGGGGGCACTAGACTGATTCATGAGTGGTCATAAGAATAGGATAATAATAGCGTATATCTCATAAATATGTGTACAGAATAAATGAAATGATCCATGTAATGAATTTAACTCAATACTAGACATAGTAAAGGTTCAATAAAGGAGCTTTGTTGTATTTTGAGAATTAGTTAAGTATATAGACTCTAGAGTAGAATACCTTGTTTGAATCTTGCATTCTCATTTATTGCCCATGTAACCTTAAGTAATTCTCATTATTCTTCTCTGTCAAGTGGAGGTAATGATGCCACCATCCTCAAAGAATAGTTGTAAGAGTTCATTCATATGGTTTATCTGAAGCACTTGGCATAGCTAAATGCCAAATAAATATTGGCAATGTTATTACAAGTTGCACCATAAAAAATATAAAGAATGGAGCTGGAGAGATGATTCAGTAGTTAAGAGTACTGGCTGCTCTTGCAGTGGGCCTGGGTTCAATTCCCAGCACCCATATGGCAGCTAACAACTGTCTGTAACTGCGGTTCCAAGGGATCCAACACCCTTTACTGG
The DNA here is from genome assembly GCA_009823505.1 of Rhizomys pruinosus. Classification (NCBI taxonomy): domain Eukaryota; kingdom Metazoa; phylum Chordata; class Mammalia; order Rodentia; family Spalacidae; genus Rhizomys; species Rhizomys pruinosus. Next base: position 552,499 of record VZQC01014772.1, on the reverse strand, counting down.
CCTCCACAGTCATTGCACACATGTGGTGCACCAAAATATATACAAGGACAACAATTATGCACATAAATTAACAATAAATCAAAAAAGTAAAAAAGAAATAATGTTACACCTCGTTAGCTTTGTTTCTAAAAACTAAGCCAAGTACAATAGCATGCAGTATAATCCCAGCTACTCAAGAGGCTGGGGCAGGAGAATCACTAGAGCCCAGGAATTTGAGACAAACCTGGGCACTATAGTGAGAGCCTGTTTCAAAAACTAAAAAGAGAAAGGGGAGAATAGTAATGTACATGCAAGAGGAGATGATGGAGGCAGGCCGGGCGTGGTGACACACGCCTTCAATCCCAGCACTCAGAAGGCAGAGGCAGGTGGATCTCTGTGAGATTGAGGCTAGCCTGCTCTACATAGTGAGTTCCAGGCCAGCTAGGGCTGCAGGGAGATCTTGTCTCAAAAAGGAGAGAGAGAGAGAGAGAGAGAGAGAGAGAGAGNGAGAGAGAAAACTAGGGCCTGGAGGTATAGCTCAACAGCAGTATACCTGCCTAGCATACTAAAAAGGAGAGAGAGAGAGAGAGAGAGAGAGAGAGAGAGAGAGAGAGAGAGAGAGAGAGAGAGAGAGGAAACTAGTCGGCTGAGGAGGGAATGGGTAGACAGAACACTGCAAAGAAGGTTGAGTTGATGGGCCACATGCAGTAGGTGTACTGGCTGCTAGAGAGAATGTCAAGACAGGGGAAGGAACTGCCATAATCCTCCATTGCAGGCGACTGCTTTATATATAGCTATGAATAAATACTCCCTTCTCCTAACCTCATGTCCCTAGAATAAACCAAATATTTTAACAATGCAATTTATGCAAATATACCATGTGGAATAGCTTAGCCCTTATTTTCTAATTACTCATCTAAATAAATCTAACCCTATTTTTAAAGAACATTTGTATAATGCACAATTTAGATCACACCTAAAATAAGAAATCTATAAGAACAAAAAGCTAAAGAAACTGGTACCAGAAACCACTTGGCATTGGATCCTGTACATAAATTACGGTGAATGGTGACAGCCAAGATCTCTGCAGCATGCAGGTGATGTTGTTTCGTGGTGGGGGTTTTTCCCTGTGAAATGTAGATTCTACTTTTGGAAGGGAATCTATCAAAAGTTCTTTGAAGCAAACAATGAAATGTCTGTTTCTAGAATGAGGAACACTGATTTCCAAGACCTTAGTGCAAGACTATCGAGGCTTTTCTTAACTTTGCCATCTCATGCTGCCAACCTTATGTCCCACCAACACCCACACACATAGGCACTGGGCCAGGCTTCTTGAGGTCTCCTGAATGGGTACAGGTCCATACCAGCCTCATTACCAGCCAATGATGGCCACCAAATTGATGCTCAAAAACCACTGACTGTAACCACATCCATTGCTTACATGTCCTATCACCAGATGGAATCTGTTTTGTTTTGTTTTGTTCTGCTGACATCTCCATTCAGCCAAAGCTTTCACACCCTATGTGCTGCCCTTTCCCACTATGCCAGTCCCCATCAGTTGCTCCCTTCTTCCCACAGTGGCATTTGCCACTGGCATCACTGTTGGGAACAACATGTGTGTGGTTTCCAATTCTTGGGCTCCTAGAGCCACTTCTCTGCTCCTAACTACCTTCTCTGTTTTTCTTCTTTTCCTGTGTGACCCAGGTGCTCCTGATGAAGAAAGCAACATGGGTGAAACCCACAGACTCACAAGAGCGTGGAATTTGGGGCTGGAGGAATGGCTCAGCGGTTAAGAACACTTACTGCTTGCAGAGATTCCAGTACCCACATTATGCAGCTTCCAACCACCTGTAAGTTATTCCAGTTCTAGGGGAGTCTGTGCTCTCTTCTGGCCTCTGTGAGCACTGTACATGCATAGTGCACTTATATCAGTAGGCAAAACACTTATACACATAAAATAAAAAAGAAATAAATATTGGAAAAAACACGGAATTCAGGGAATGGTCTGAGGTTTGATTTTGATGACTATATTCCTTGAGGGGAAAACCCACCAAAGCAGACTCTAAACCCATTTCTCCATAGTGAAAACTTGCACCATATACTTTTGCTTCATGAAATCTAGTTGCCTATTAAAATATGACCATATTTTCTCAGAGTCTTGCCAGAAATCTCAAACGTTAAACTGTTGTGACATAGCCATCTATTAAGCTAAGTGGCTTCATGCCTAACAGCACTGCTTCATGGTGAGGCGGTGCCCTAGCTGGAAAGCTGCTGAGCTAGAAACATCATCTTCTGTTTTCTCCCAAGAAGATGAAGTGTGAGTGCCCTGTCCCTCCTCTACACTCCTAACACTCTGCTACAAAGGTAGTTTTCTCCCATTTGTGATTGACATGTTTTCCAGGAGTGATAACAGCCTACCACTTGCCTAAATTCTTTTTTTTTTCTCAACATTTTTTTTTATTGATGCTTTGTGCATTTCATACATCATTTTCCAATTCAGTTCAGGCATATCTCCCCTTCCCTTCACCCCCACCCCCACCCCAACCGAGATCATGCATTCTGCCATGACTGTCCTGCATATCTCTCTCAGTTTTTTTTTCCATTTTTTTTTTTAGCTATAAGTGATAATCCATGAGTACAAGCATCCTTCATGCAAAACCAATTTGCAGGCTGTTGTGCCCAAACACCCACAGCCCCACCTTCCAGCGGGGGGTGAGGGGTTGTATGTTCAATCAGGTTAATCAAATGAGGGTCCAGACTACATTGCTGTAGTTTCACCCTTCACCCCAATCGCAGCCCTTACATTCTACCACGCCCCCTCTTCCGCAGATTATTCCCTGGGCTTAGAAAAGGGGCACAAGTGGATGAGAAGCAGAACAGTCCACTCTCTCTGGAGCTGTTGTCTTGGATTCTGGTCAATTCTGGCTGTTTCCTTTCATGGGCTGACNGAGAGAGGAGGACAGAGAGAGAGAGTTATGGGGGCTGGGGTCCACCCATTTATACCCATGGGGCAGGGCCTCAGGTAAGTGGGAAAGGGGTCAGAGGATTGCCAGCTTAGGCGGACGTGGGCACCTGTGTGCCCCTTAGGATTCTGGGAAGCCTGGCCCTAACACAGAGGGCCCAGGTTTGATTTCCCCCAGCCACACATTGGTGGCTAGGCAAAATCCATCTGTTTACCCCAGTTCCAGATAGATCTGACCCCTCTTCTGCACCTCCATTGGCGCACTTGCCACTGGACATAGGAGCACCCACATATGTGCAGACAGTATATACATAAATTGTAAGAAATAAATAAAAATTTAACCTCTCATTTAAAAAAATAAAATAAAAAGCTTAGAATCCCCTCCGCGATTTACATACTGTGATTATTGACTTTTTACGTACCATGAAGTAACTGACTTCACCTTTCTAGTCTTATTCTTCCTTCTAAACTTAACCTTTTGAAAAGAGAAAAAAAAAAAAAAAGGACTTTGGCAACTGGAGAGATGGCTCAGTGCGTAAGACCCACTGGCTGTTCTGGGTTCGTTCCCAGTACCCCCAGGACTTAAAAAACAAATATCTCTAGCCAGGCGTTGGGTGGCACGCGCCTTTAATCCCAAGGTTAGAGGTGGCCTGGATCTCTGTGAGTTCAAGGCCAGCCTGGTCTTACAGAGGGAGCTCCAGGACAGCTGGTACTCAAAGGGAGACCCGCCTCAAAAGTACAAAAAAAAAGGGAAAAAAAAACTAAAAAAAAAGAAAAGGAAATCTAGCCACCTTTACAGCGGTGGTGCACACCTCTTCATCCCAGCCTTGGGAGGCCGAAGCAGACTGCTCTCTGTGCGTTCAGGCCAGCCTGTCTACAGAACAAGCCTCCAGGGCCACTGGGACTAAAGGAGACTCTGTCTCAAAAAGACCACAACAAAACAAACAAACAAAACAAAACCCACCAAAACACAAAACAATAAAACAAAAAAAACCATCTCCTTATATTGTTTATTCTTAGCATCAAATTCACAGCTAAGAGCTTGTGTTTTATGCTTTGAACAAAGCTTATGAAAGAATGTGTTTTCTGTTGGAAGCATGTCCCAGCTTCTTGCACTCCAGTACTCAAAGCAAAACTTCAACTCTGTGCTTTGGGAGTATCTATCCCAGCCTTTGCTGTTCATGTTTCTACTCTCAGTCTTTTTTTTTTTACACCCCTTACATATAACAAATTTACAAAGTTTTAAACTCAACTATAGGCTTAACTGCAAAAACATATTTAGGATTCACATTTTACTGCAAGTTAATTATACAGGTAAGAAAATACAGAGATACCAAGAAGCAGTAACTGTCAGCTTGTATACAGGTACAAAAACATACCTCTTTATACTCCTAAATACAAGTTGATATATAATATTTTAATATCTTTAAAAAAAAGATTTGTTTTTTTCTCATAACTCTTAGAACTGAGAAAAATAGAGACACTGCTTCAAGGTATATCTATAGCTATAAGGGTCATTGTGATATTATCTTTACTGACCAGTTACCCACTTTGACTTACACATGAAGATTTGGTGTTAGGAACTGTTCTAGTTTCTCTTCCATTGCTCTGACAAAACACTCTGACCGACCACAACTTGGGGAGGAAAGGAAAGGGTTAGGGTTATTCCGCTTACCATCTCCTGGGTCACAGTATCACTTCGGGAGCCCAAGGCAAGAACTCAGGGCAGGAACCTGGAAGCAGACGCTGAAGCACCAAGCCATGGAGGAATGCTGTTCACTCGCTTGCTTCCCTTGCTCATGCCCAGCCCGCCTTCTTCTACAGTACCAACAACCTGCCCAGGGTGGCACTACTCCTTGGGGGCTGGGCCCTCCCACACGCTCGGCACCATCAAGAACAATACTCCACAGATGTGGCCACAGGCCAATCCAAGGAGCCAATTCACCAAGTGAGGCCCCTTAACCCGGGTGGGTCAAGTTGACACTACAGCTACCAGCACAGAACCACAAATGAGGGGATAACATTCATCTTTCTTTTTCTGAACTGTGTTTACCTCACTTAACGCTTCCAGTCATCCATTTGCCTACAAATTCATGAATTCTTATTTCTCACTGTTGCATAGAAATCCATTGTATAATGTACCACATCTTCATTATCCACTCCTTGATTAAGGGACTCCTGGGCTTCTTCCAGCTCTTTTTTTATTGAAGAAATGCAGCAAATAAACTGCGTTGTGCATGTATCATTGTTGTAGGATGAATCTTGTGGGTTTATACCCATTAGTGGTATAATTGGGTCAAACGTTTGGTTCATTTTTAGTCTTTTAAGGTCTCCACACTACTTTCCATAGCCGTTGCACAGTTTGCAATCCCACCAGCAGTGAATTGAGTGTTCCCCTTTCTCCACACCTTCTCCAGCATTTGCTGTTGTTTATTTCCATGTGAAAAAGACCTTTTATGCTGGCGTGGTGGCGCACACCTTTAATCCTAGCACTTGGAGGCAGAGCAGGTGGATCTTTGTGAGTTCAAGGCCAGCCTGGTCTAAGAGTGAGTTCCAGGACATGGGCTACAGGGAGCCCTGTCTCGAAAGACAAATAAATAAATAAACTAAATAAATAAATAAATAAATAAAAATAAATAAATAAAATAAATCCCCATTAATTAGTACAAAAAAAAAAGAACTCTCGGGGCTGGAGAAGACGGCTCAGCTGGTTAAGAGCACCGGGACTGCTCTTTCAGAAGACATGGGTTCTACGTCCCAGTACCCACATGGTGGATATAAAAAACCATCTATAAGCCAGCATGGTGGTTCATGCCTTAATCCCAGCATTGGGAGGCAGAAGGCAGGCAGATCTCCGTGCGTTCCAAGGACCGCCTGGTCTACATGGTGATCTCCAGGCCAGATGGACTAAAGGGGAGACCCTGTCCAAAAGACAAAAAAAAAAAACAAAAAAAAATTCTCTGTTCTTATGTTGTTTGTAGGAAAATGAATGGAATTGGAAATTTCCAAGTTAAGCAAAATTAGCTGGACTTAGACAATGTTCCACATGTTTTCTATCATATGTGGAATTTGCCTTTAAAGAGAGACATGAGAGGCTGGAGAGATAGCTTCAGTGGCAAGATGCTTGCTTAATTTGAGCTTTATCCCTGCATCCAGGCATGGTTGGCGATGTGCTAAGGAAGGGGAGGCAGAGAGAAGTGGGTCCTTGGGGCTTGCTGTCCAGACAGCACAGCCCATCTGACAAGTTGCAGGCCAGTGAGCGACCCTGTCTAAAAAAAAAGGGCCACAGAGCTAGTGAACTTGTATAAGAGACAGGCGAGAAAACTGACTCCATCAAATTGTGCTCTGGGTTCCATATACACACATGGCATACATGCGTCCTTCCCCCACATCACACACAAGAATAATAATAATTTTTAAAAGGTTGACAGCACTGAAAAATGACATCTAAGGTAATCCTCTGGCCTCTACATGCAAACACACTGCCTATGCACCGCACCTTACACTGTATCCACACACCTGCAGTACATGCATTACATACATACATACACACATACATACATATCCTACACACATACACCAAAAGACGTGAAAATGGGGGCTATTGTGGGGAGGAAGGGGACCAGCAGGAAAAGCATGGGGCTGCAAAACAGAATAAGGAGGGTGGAAAGGACCAAAAGTGTGCAATGTCATAATGAAAGCCATTGTTTTTGAGGCACAACCAATTAAAGAAGGAAAAATTTTAGAAAATTTAATTTCTATTTTTCTGGCAAAAAGAAGGTATTCCAGTCTTTCAGATGAAACTGTTCTCTGGGATACAGATAGCAACATTCAGACATTAACATTACCAACATTTGCTTTGCTTCCTTTTTATTTTTTTATATTTTATTTATTTATTTATTATTTATTTATTTATTTTTGTATTTTGAGACCCGGGTCTCCCTGTAGCCCAGTGTCCTGGAACTCACTCTGTTAGACCAGGCTGGCCTTGAACTCAAAAGATCCGGCCTTGCCTTTGCCTCCCAGAGTGCTAGGATTTAAAGGCACGTGCGCCAATATACCCGCTTATTTTTATTTTTTTATGCATACGAGTGCTATGAATCTGCGTGTATGTAGGTGCATCCCGTGTCATGCAATGAGGGAGAGGTCAGATGAAGGCATTGGATTCCCCTGGAACTGGAATTAAAGATTGTTCTTAGTCACCATGTAGGTGCTGGGATCGAAAACTTGGTCCTCTGCAAGAGCCAGGGACCTGTGCTCTTAAACTGCTTAGCCATCTCTCCACCCCCATGCTTTCCTTTTTATTAATTTAAATTTCTATGTTGGTTTCCTTGTGTGGTTGGTGGTGGTGGCTTTCTTTGTGTTGTTTTTGTTTTTGAGACAGGGTTCATTTAGCTCAGGCTAGCCTCAAACTTTTTTTTTTTTTTCTTTTTCTTTTTTTCTCCTGCCTCTGTTTCTCCAGTGGTGGGATTAAATGGGTGTGTCACCATGCCCAGCCTTCATTTCCTCCTACTCCTCTTCCTCCCTCTCCCTTTCTCCCCCCTTCCTCCCCTTCCCCTCTCCCACTGTGGCTAAATCTCCAGCTCCATTTTTCTTTTCTAAGAATTTTTGATAATCACTGCTCAGTACAGCTTGTCTGTAGAGAGTGAAATCAGGGTTGTCCTGTTACAAAACTATCTGTACAAGACTATCTGTTGTGGTGGTTCATTATTCAGTATCTGAGACAGGATGTATGAAAGTTTCTTATTTAAAATGAAACAAATTAGGGGTGGAGAGATGCTGCAGTGGTTAAGAGCACCTACGCTCTTCCAAAGGGACCTGGGTTCGATTCCCAGCACCCACCATGGCAGCTAGAACTGTCTTTAAGCCAGGCACCTGCCATTAATCCCAGCACTTGGAGGCAGAGGCAGGCAGATCTCCGTGAGTTGATGGCCAGCCTGGGTCTACAGAGTGAGCTCCAGGCCAGCTAGGGCTTATTAGGGAGACCCTGTCTTCCAAAGGACCAAAATAATAATCATAATACTAATATAATAATAATAAAAAAATTTTAAAAAAAACTTTTTTTTTAAACTTAAAAAATAAAAATAAAAATGAAACAATGTCTCTTTTGCCATCTCGCCTAATACACTGAAGTTAACTTGTTACAAATCTTCATTGAATCAGGTTCCTTCCTTCATAGCATTTTTGACAGATGGCCAATGCTATTAGTGACAGAAATTGATATCTTGGGAATTTAAATATTCAAAGAAATTCAACAAGAATTTATTTAGTAGCTGATTAGATGCTATAAATTTTGTTTCCTGAGGTTCCATGCATGCTGGAACTTGTTCCAAAACCAACTGGGACATTAACTCAATCTAGGCCCCAATCCAAAGCCAAGAAATCCAAACTGGAGAGTTGCAATGGGCAGGATGTGTGAGTAACAGTCAGTTTTAGTGCATAGGAGCTACAACTGAATGCTAAGTCAAGGACATCTGCTCACATTGCTGCAAGACATGATTGAAACATTGTCAAAAGAGAACATTGTCCACATACTCCATCCTTGATATTCAAAGCAGCGGTTTGGGGGCACTAGACTGATTCATGAGTGGTCATAAGAATAGGATAATAATAGCGTATATCTCATAAATATGTGTACAGAATAAATGAAATGATCCATGTAATGAATTTAACTCAATACTAGACATAGTAAAGGTTCAATAAAGGAGCTTTGTTGTATTTTGAGAATTAGTTAAGTATATAGACTCTAGAGTAGAATACCTTGTTTGAATCTTGCATTCTCATTTATTGCCCATGTAACCTTAAGTAATTCTCATTATTCTTCTCTGTCAAGTGGAGGTAATGATGCCACCATCCTCAAAGAATAGTTGTAAGAGTTCATTCATATGGTTTATCTGAAGCACTTGGCATAGCTAAATGCCAAATAAATATTGGCAATGTTATTACAAGTTGCACCATAAAAACTCTTAAAGAATGGAGCTGAGAGATGATTCAGTAGTTAAGAGACGGCTGCTCTTGCAGTGGCGCCTGGGTTCAAATTCCCAGCACCCAATTATGGCAGCTAACAACCTGTTCTGTAAACTGCCGGTTCCAATGGAATTCCAACCCCTTTACTGCCTCCACAGTATTGCTACACATTGTGGTGCCACAAAATATATAAAAGACAACAATATGCCAATGAAATTAACAAATAAATCAACAAAAAGTTAAAAAAGGAAAATTAATGTTACACCCTCGTTAGCTTTGTTTCTAAAAACTAAGCCAAGTACAATAGCATGCAGATATAAAATCCCAGCTACTCAGAGCTGGGGGGCCAGGGGAATCACTAAGACCCAGGATTTGTAGACAAACCTGGCAGCACTTATGTGCGAGGCCTGTTTCAAAAACTAAAAGAAAAGGGGAGATAGTTAATGTACAGCACAGGAGGAGATGATTGGAGCAGGCCGGCGTGGGGACACAAGCACTTCAATCCAGCACCTCAGAAGGCAGAGGCAGGCTGGATCCTGTGAGATTGAGGCTTAGCCTGCTCTTAATAGTGAGTTCCAAGCCAGCTAGGGCCCATTGCAGGGAGTCGTTGCTCAAAAAAGAGGAAGAGAGGACGATGGGTAGAGAGAGAGAGCAGAATGAGAGAGGAGAGACGAGAGATGAGAGAGAGAGAGAGGGAGAGAAAAACTATTCGGTGAGACGAATGGTAGACAGAACACTGCAAAGAAGGTTGAGTTTGATGGGCCACAATAGCAGTAGGTGTACTGGCTGCTAGAGAGAATGTCAAGACAGGGGAAGGAACTGCCATAATCCTCCATTGCAGGCGACTGCTTTATATATAGCTATGAATAAATACTCCCTTCTCCTAACCTCATGTCCCTAGAATAAACCAAATATTTTAACAATGCAATTTATGCAAATATACCATGTGGAATAGCTTAGCCCTTATTTTCTAATTACTCATCTAAATAAATCTAACCCTATTTTTAAAGAACATTTGTATAATGCACAATTTAGATCACACCTAAAATAAGAAATCTATAAGAACAAAAAGCTAAAGAAACTGGTACCAGAAACCACTTGGCATTGGATCCTGTACATAAATTACGGTGAATGGTGACAGCCAAGATCTCTGCAGCATGCAGGTGATGTTGTTTCGTGGTGGGGGTTTTTCCCTGTGAAATGTAGATTCTACTTTTGGAAGGGAATCTATCAAAAGTTCTTTGAAGCAAACAATGAAATGTCTGTTTCTAGAATGAGGAACACTGATTTCCAAGACCTTAGTGCAAGACTATCGAGGCTTTTCTTAACTTTGCCATCTCATGCTGCCAACCTTATGTCCCACCAACACCCACACACATAGGCACTGGGCCAGGCTTCTTGAGGTCTCCTGAATGGGTACAGGTCCATACCAGCCTCATTACCAGCCAATGATGGCCACCAAATTGATGCTCAAAAACCACTGACTGAACCACATCCATTGCTTACACATGGTCTATCACCAGATGGGAATCTGTTTGTTTTGTTTTTTCTGCTGACATCTCCATTCAGCCAAAGCTTTCACACCCTATGTGCTGCCCTTTCCCACTATGCCAGTCCCCATCAGTTGCTCCCTTCTTCCCACAGTGGCATTTGCCACTGGCATCACTGTTGGGAACAACATGGTGTTTGGTTTCCAATTCTTGGCTCCTAGAGCCCACTTCTCTGCTCCAACTACCTTCTCTGTTTTTCTTTCTTTCTCTACCCAGTAATTGATGAAGAAAGCAAACATGGGTGAAACCCACAGACTCACAAGAGCGTGGAACTTTGGGGCTGGAGGAATGGCCTCAGCGGTTTAAGAACACTTACTGCTTGCAGAGATTTCCAGTACCCACATTATGCAGCTTCCAACCACCTGTAAGTTTATTCCAAGTATCTAGGGGAGTCTGTGCTCTCTTGTCTCTGTGAGCACGTACATCATGGGGCACTATATCACGCAGGCAAAACCATTAACAATAAAATAAAAAAAGAAATAAATATTGGAAAAAACACGGAATTCAGGGAATGGTCCTGAGGTTTGATTTTGATGACTATTATTCCTTGGAGGGGAAAACCCACCAAAGCAGACTCTAAACCCATTTCTCCATAGTGAAAACTTGCACCATATACTTTTGCTTCATGAAATCTAGTTGCCTATTAAAATATGACCATATTTTCTCAGAGTCTTGCCAGAAATCTCAAACGTTAAACTGTTGTGACATAGCCATCTATTAAGCTAAGTGGCTTCATGCCTAACAGCACTGCTTCATGGTGAGGCGGTGCCCTAGCTGGAAAGCTGCTGAGCTAGAAACATCATCTTCTGTTTTCTCCCAAGAAGATGAAGTGTGAGTGCCCTGTCCCTCCTCTACACTCCTAACACTCTGCTACCAAAGGTAAGTTTTCTCCCATTTTGATTGACATGTTTTCCAGGGTGATAACAGCCTACCACTTGCCTACCTTCTTTTTTTTTTTCAACATTTTTTTTATTGATGCTTTGTGACATTTCACTAATCATTTTCCAATTCAGTTTCAGGCATATCTCCCTTCCCTTCACCCCCACCCCCACCCCAACCGAGACTCATGCATTCTGCCATGACTGTCCTGCATATCTCTCTCAGTTTTTTTTTCCATTTTTTTTTTAGCTAATAAGTGATAATCCATGAGTACAAGCATCCTTCATGTATAACCAATTTAGCGGCTGTTGTGCCCAAACAACCCACACCCCACCTTCCAGCGGGGAGTGAGGGTTGTATGGTCAATCAGGTAATCAAATGAGGGTCCATGACTACTCTTGCTGTCGTTTCACCCTTCACCCCAATTGGAACTTATCCCACTATCACTAAGCCCCAACTACAACTTCTTAGCATCAAGAGCTCAAAGATGTTGTCGCTGCTGTTTACTTTCCCTCCTAATACTTCAAGCTTCAGGTCCGCACCACATTTTCTTTCCAAGCCAGGTGCTATTAGATCAACAGACATTTGCATTATGAGCAACTGGAGATTAGTAGACAGTAGATTTTTCAATCTTTTGTGTTTAAATTATCTTGTTAAAGTTTATTCTGGCTTCTACCATCATGTTTCTTTAGGGAGAATTATGGAAAGTCTGTGCATAAGAAACTGTAATTTATATCTGGAGAAGACTTTTGCTAGACTGAGTACTTTTTTTTTTTTTTTTTTTTTGGTCTTTTCGAGACAGGGTCTCCCTGTAGCCTCAGCTGTCCTGGAACCCACTCTGTAGACCAGGCTGGCCTTGAACTCACAAAGATCCGCCTCTGCCTCCCGAGTGCTAGGATTAAAGGCGTGCGCCACCACGCTAGTCTGGGTACTTCTTAGTTAGTGTCATGGACTGTGTTAACGTCCTTTGTAATTCCAGAATCTCACACTGAGCCTGATCCTTACTTCCTGCTCTTTGATGAATAAACCCTGTGATGGGTTAAAAATGGCCACCTATTCTTTACTAGACAGCCAGGTAAGTAGTAGAATATGGAAGAACCAATGTGTCAAGTTTCTGGGCTCAAGCCTCAAGAGATTGTTAGCTTTCACTTTCTGCCCCCGTCTGGAAACCCTACCTTCTAAAACCAGCAGCCCCTGCCCACCTCCCCTCCCCCGCCCAAAAAAAAGATTGCTGTGTGTGAGAATCCAGTCTCCAGCCCAGGAGTATCCATCTGTTCTTCTGTCCAGCCTTCTGTCCTTCCCTCCTAAAGGGCAGGTGCTTGATTGAAGCCACCAGACTATCAATGAGATAGATGCCTGTGGAGCAGAAGAATGGACTACCGAGGCTCTGCTGGAATTCCTTCACAAAATCTCAGGCTATAATAAATGTTTGCTATTTTAAGCTTCTGAGTTTTAGAGTAATTTGCTATACAAAAAAAAACCAACCAGAACAGACTCCTTGGGGGAGGGGTACCATGAACACTATTCACCCCTGCAGCCCCTGGAAAGATCAGCCTGTGCTGTAACAGCTACTCCCACCTCACTAGAACAAAATGGTGTATGTGTGAGCAGGATGGGCTTCGTCACTGCAGCTGGGTGGTAACAAGGACGCCACTGTTGTGTGCTCCTGGGTGGTACAAGCCAGAGGACCAGACCAACCTCAGGACACAGAGACCCCAACAAGGACCGTCTTTAGTATTTGGAAACCAAAGAGGCTGGAACCTGAAATTCTTTTGTCTGATTATGAGAATTGTCAACTACTAGATAGAGATAATATTGCTAATAGAATGGTATTAAATAGAAATGAGCTAGGAGACCAAAAGACAATTCACGGCAACGATAGATAAAATGAGTATTACAGAAAGCAAATGCATTTTCTTTCTTTCTCACCTTAGAGGTAGATCCAGAGATATGATTGGAAAAAAAAAAAAAAAGACAGCCGGGCGTGGTGGCGCACGCCTTTAATCCTAGCACTCGGGAGGCAGAGGCAGGCGGATCTTTGTGAGTTCAAGGCCAGCCTGGTCTACAGAGTGAGTTCCAGGACAGCTGGGGCTACAGGGAGACCCTGTTCTTCAAAAAGACAAAAAAAAAAAAAAAAAAAAAAAAAGACACGTAGATGCAATGCCAAAAAAATGGATTCTGAGCAGACAGGAAAAGAGGCCAGTGAAGTTATTCATTCAGTGTGTGCTTAGAATTTTGGATTTAGAGATTAGAAAAAACATGTTACTAGCATAATTTTTTTCAAAAACAACTGAAGAGAACAACTGTATAATAAAACAATGATAAAATAATGATGTCCTATGAACATTCTGCTCAGCAGGGTATGAAGAAATTTCAATTTTAGTCATAATACTTGACAACTGATTGGACTTATTTTAAACTGTTTGTTTATTGTGAATGAGATCTCTCTGTTCCTTTCTCTTTTTTCCCTTTTTTAAATTTTTATTTTTTACCTGTATGAGTGTACTCTCTGCATGTAGGTTGGTGCACCCGTGTCGTGCAAAGCCACAGAGGTCAGAAGAGGGCATCAGATTCCCCTGGAACTGGAGTTAAAGACGGTTCTTAGCTGCCATGTGAGTGCTGGAAATCGAACTCGGGTCCTCTGCAAGAGCAGTCGGTGCTCTTAACCACTGAGCCATCTCTCCAGTGCCTTCTCTGTTCCTTTCATGAAATTATGTGAGTTGATTTACCGAAGAGGAAACAAAAAGTAGTTTAGAAAGAAAGAGAAATAATTTCCTGAAGAGTAACATCTATTGCATGTAGCAAAGCCTTTCAAGTCCTCTGGAAGTAAACTCCCAGAAGTCAGATGTGGAGAAACTGGAGTTGGTGTTTGCCCAACTGGTTTTCGGTATTGTTTTGGTCTGGTATTTCCTCACTATGCCCTCATTCCTCCTTTTTGGAATGGGAATGTGTATTTGGTTCCACTGTATATTGGGAGTATGTAATTTATCTTTTCATTTTACAGGGGCTTACAAGTTAAGAGGTTGCCCTGAGTCTCAAAACAGACTTTGGACTATGGACTTTTGAATAGTATTGAGACTGATAAAGACTATAGGGACTTTTAAGGATAGACTACGTGCATTTTGCATTTTATACTGTCATGAGCCTATGGGGGCCAGGGAGTGGAATGTGGTGGTTTGAATGAGAATGTCCCTCATTGACTCCAAGTATTTGGACATTTTGTCTCCAGTTGGTGGTGCTGTTTTGGGAGATCTTAGATGGTGTGGCTGAGCTGGAGGAAGCTCATCATGGGGCTAAAAGAGTTCTTAAGACCTGCCGGGTCTCCAGTCACTCTCTGCTTTCTGTGCCTGCTTGAAGATGTGCGTGCTCATCTGTCTGCTCTGGCCACCTGTGTCACCGTGCGGCCACAGATGATGGAATCTTGCCCCCTTGGAAGCATATGCTCAAATAAACTCTTTCTTTTAGAAACTCCCTTAGTCACAGTGTTTTTATTACATCAACAGAAAAGTAACCAAAACACTATCTTCTGAGAAACTTAGAATATTCATCCTTTACAAACGCATAACCTCCCTTTAAAAAAGTTAAATAAGCCAGGCATGGTGGTGCACACCTTTAATCCCAGTACTCGGGAGGCAGAGGCAGGTGGACCTCTGTGAGTTCAAGGCCAGCCTGGTCTACAGAGTGAGTTCCAAGCCAGCTGGGGCTATAGGGAAACCCTGTCTCAAAAACACCAGAAAAAAAAAAGCAACTGGAGAGATGGCTGAGAGGTTAAGAGCACTGGCTGCTCTTGCAGAGGAGCCAGGTTCCATTCCCAGCACCTACAGCTGAATTAAAAACAATTAAGTTAAGTCACTTTTTTTTCTGTTCTAGAAATGCTGATTATTAAGTTTATATAAATGATTAGGGCCTGTGAGATAGCTCAGAGGGTAAAGGTGCTTGATACCAAGTCTGATGACCTGAGTTTGAGGAAGAAAACCAGCCCATACAAGTGGTCCTCAGATTTCTTGTTGTTTAGATAGATAGATAGATAGATAGATAGATGATAGATAGATACATAGATAGATACATAGATACATAGATAGATAGATAGGAACAGGGTCTAAGAATTCAACATCTAAATGGGTTCTGTTGCTTCTTGGGCTGGGTGTAAACCTATCCAAAAGACTCCAGACACATGTATTAGTTACTTTTCCTGTTGCTCTGACAAAATATTTGATAAAATTGCTAGAGGGAAGGATTTGTTTTGGTTCACAGTTTAAAGGTACAGTTTAGGATGATAGGGGGGATCATGGTAGCCGGAGCTTGAGACCACTGGTCGCATTACATTCGGCATCAGGAAACAGAGAGAGATGAACACTGGTCCTCAGCTCACTTTCCTTTTCCCCTTTTTAAAAAAAATTTTTTTATGCGTATGAATGTACTGTCTGCATGTAGGTTTATGCACACGCGGAGGTCAGAAGAGGGTGTCGGATTCCCCTGGAACTGGAGTTAAAGATGGTTCTCAGCCACCATGTGGGTGCTAGGGATGGAACCTGGGTCCTCTGCAAGAGCAGTTGGCACTCTTAACTGCTAGGCCATCTC
Source organism: Rhizomys pruinosus (assembly GCA_009823505.1). NCBI lineage: Eukaryota > Metazoa > Chordata > Mammalia > Rodentia > Spalacidae > Rhizomys > Rhizomys pruinosus. The sequence continues at coordinate 536,581 of VZQC01014772.1, read as the reverse complement.
TCCAGCCCCATCCTTTTCCCCTTTTTATTCAGTCCAGGACCCCAGCCTGAGGGTTTGTGTCTCCCACATTTAGGGTGGGTCATCTTACCTCAATTAACCCAATGTAGAAACTCCCTTACAGACATGCCCGTGGATTTGTCTCCTAGGTGACTCATCCTGCCAACTTGACAGTATTAGCCAGCACAGTGAGTATGAAAGGGCACCTCTGGAGGTTGGGGACAAAGAAACTCCAGAAAGTAGCGCTGGTGAGTCAGTGGCACTAAGTTAAGAGCCACTTTCCTGAACCAGCAGAAGGGACCTCATAATCTGGTTCGTGGTCAGTTCTTACTACCCTACAAGCACACACTCAGAAGAAGCCATTTCTTTTGTGTAATCAGTAGATAGTATTGTGAAACACTGGTGTTTCTCGAGGTGCGCTCTGCAGACTTCCTGCAGCACAGGCTCTAGGGCGTAAAAAAAAAAAAAATCCAATCCTGGGCTTTACCTCAAAACAATTTAATCACACCCTGCATTGCCCAGGAACCCAGATTGCAACAGGCCGCTTGGGCGCTTCCACCACCCTCTCTGGTAGCCTGAGGTGGCCTGATGCCTTCCTCACGCAGACGTCCTCCTCACGAAGACGTCCTCCTCTCACAGCGTGACTTCCCACAGCGTGCCACTTCCGCTCCATTCTCAGTTATTTCGTTCGCGATTTCTCCCTCTAGGAATGACTTTCCCATTCCCCCTCTTCATTTAAATCTGCAAGGCCAGTTACCCACTGCTAACTACCTCTCTAACCTTCAGCAAATCATGTCAACTTTTTGGCCTTCGGTTTCCTCACTTGGACAATGGGAAAACTGGGCCAAATGAGTTATGCTCAGAACCCCTTCTAGTTTCAGCAACTTGTGAGTCTGCTCATCAAAAGTAAGAAAATACAATTACAAAGACTTTATGGTTACAGAGTATCTTCATAATATATTCTGGTTGAGTTCTTTTTCTTTTTTTTTTTTTTTAATGTATATGAATGTACTGTCTGCATACTTGTCTGTGCCCCCTTGTCGTGCAATGTCAGAGAGGGTGTCGGATTCCCCTGGAACTGGAGTTCTCCTGGAATTGGAGTTATAGATGGTTCTCAGCCACCATGTGGGTGCTGGGGACTGAACCCCGGTCCTCTGAAAGAGCAGTGGGCGCTCTTAACCTCTAGGCCATCCCTCCAGCACCTTGAGCTGAAATTTTTATCATTGGAAACTAATACCATTGGTTCCACATCACAGATTCAGAAAAATAATTAGAATTTGTCTCTGGTCAGTCTTGGCATATGGAGAGTTTGGGTCTAGCCTTAGCTGTGTAAAACTTTGTCTTAAAATTTTTTGTTGTTGTTTTTGTACTGAATATGTCAGACCTTTTTTCTTGTCATGTCAATATTTCTGAACTTATGTGTGGGTTATAACCAGGCATATTGGTTTATGAAAGAGACTTAAGCATAGTTTGGTGTCCAGAAGTTGTTCTTGGTACCTTATCTCTGGAATTTATTGAGGATCAATTCTATTTTAAATTTTCCATTGTTGTTGTCCTTTTTTTATCTTTGTGGGGTTTTTTTTTGTTTTGTTTTGTTTTTTGCTTTTTCGAGACAGGGTCTCCCTGTAGCCCCAGCTGTCCTGGAACTCACTCTGTAGACCAGGCTGGCCTTGAACTCACAAAGATCCGCCTGCCTCTGCCTCCGGAGTGCTAGGATTAAAGGCGTGAGCCACCACGCCCGGCTATCTTTGTGTTTTTCAAGTGTTTTTGAACCCAGGACTTCACACATGGTAGGCAAGTGCTGTGCCACAGAGCTTGTATTCCTAACCCCCCAAATCTTTTTCTTGAAATAACATATTTTCTTTGTGTATATTCAGTATTATTTGTGCCACATACTTATCACAGTTTATCAGTCTTTTATTTC
>VZQC01014772.1:522562-533519 GCA_009823505.1 Rhizomys pruinosus | reverse complement strand
AAAAAAAAAAAAAAAAAAAAAAAAAAAAGAAACGTTACTAAGTCTGGGGGTGGAGGTGAGAATTGTGACCACATAAGACTAACCCGCCACGCTGGCCTGCATGCTCATGGGTAGAACATGGACCTCACTCAACTCTAGCTCCAGTAATGTACACTCAGGCTTTGGGGCTTTGGGTGAATCCTCTACTTCAGTCAGGCATCTTGAGTTGATCTCAGCCACCTAGCAGGGACTGTAATTTGTGCTGCCCTCTAGAGGCAGTGTGGAACAAGTCAAATGTAACTGCCCAGCAGGCCAGGGACCCAGGCCTGTGTGACATTCTAAGATGGAGCAGCTGGGTGTGGAAGTTCTCAGGGATCCACTGCCAACCAGAGCTGGCCACATCCTGCACCAACCAAGATCCACTTGATGATGACTACCGAGAGAACAAGAGATATCTGTGGAACCTGCATCTAGGTCTTCATCTCTGGCTACCCTACCAACATGAACTATGATGTGACAGTGAGAGACAAGAGTGGTGAGAGGAAGGTAGGGACCTTATTAAGGTAAAAACTGGGTCCCAGGAGATGACTCAGGAGTGAGCATGAGGATCTGACTTTGAATCCCTAACACCTACATTAAAAGCTAGGCATGGCTGTAATCAACACGTGTTTAATCTGAAGGGAAGAGCCCTTAGACCTTTAAAAAAGACAAAGTAGCTTACCTAAAATTACTTAGCTAGTTGGCTGAAGAGGGAATCTGAGTTAGAATATAGAGTTCAAGTCTGTCTTGGGGCCTTGAGATTTTCCTCTACTCTGCTGGGTGATCTCTCTGTCTCTATCTGTCTCTGTCTCTGTCTCGGTTGCCACAGCAACAAATATAAAATTTGCATGGTGTGGAGCTGGGGTGCAGCATACTAATAAACAATATGCTTAGCATTATGTGAGGCCATGGGGTCCATCCTCAGCGCTGAAGCAAAAAACTACTTGTAGTGCTCCTGTCCACTTGTAGTGCTCCTGTCCGCTTGTAGTGCCCCTGTCCACTTGTAGTGCTCCTGTCTACTTGTAGTGCCCCTGTCCACTTGTAGTGCCCCGTCCGTTTGTAGTGCTCCTGTCTGCTTGTAGTGCCCCTGTCCGCTTGTAGTGCCCCTGTCCGCTTGTAGTGCCCCCGTCCGCATGTAGTGCTCCTGTCCGCTTGTAGTGCTCCTGTCCGCTTGTAGTGCCCCTGTCCGCATGTAGTGCTCCTGTCCGCTTGTAGTGCTCCTGTCCGCTTGTAGTGCTCCTGTCCGCTTGTAGTGCTCCTGTCCGCTTGTAGTGCTCCTGTCCGCTTGTAGTGCTCCTGTCCGCTTGTAGTGCCCCTGTCCGCCTGTAGTGCCCCTGTCCGCCTGTAGTGCCCCTGTCCGCTTGTAGTGCTCCTGTCCGCTTGTAGTGCTCCTGTCCGCTTGTAGTGCTCCTGTCCACTTGTAGTGCCCCTGTCCGCTTGTAGTGCTCCTGTCCACCTGTAGTGCCCCTGTCCACTTGTAGTGCCCCTGTCCACCTGTAGTGCCCCTGTCCACTTGTAGTGCTCCTGTCCGCTTGTAGTGCTCCTGTCCATTTCTCATACCCAAATAGATAGACTCATGACCAACCTCCACATGAAATAAACAAAGAAATGAAAGCAGCCTTCATATTCAATTAGTGATTTGTAATATTCAGGATGAATGCTGAGCTGTTATAAGACCCTAACCTGAACGGTCAGAAGGTTCATTCTTTCATCTTTTCTCTTAACAGAAAGTGATGTTGGCCTTGCTATTCCTCAGTAGACTCACAAGCAGGAATGTTCTTTACGTGTCTCCCACACAGGAACTTGCAGGAACCTCAGGATGTTCCTTCTCAGACGCTATCAGGCAACTCCATGATCCAGGGAGGCCTCAGTCCACCGCTTCTAAAACACGAGCAAGTCTCTTTTCATTTCTAGGTATTTAGAAAAGATCGGGGACTAAAGAAAGAAACCTTTTCCCCTACCTTCCATTCCTGACACCTGTCTATCATGAAATCAGATAAAAGGAATAAAGGCTAAAAGAGGATTGCCAGCCTTGAGGAGAATAGATCGGTCGTTGAAAGCAGAGAGCTCCCCAAAGGAAATATAACTGGAGGGATAAGTAAAGAGAAACTGTTCAGAGGCATAACCAGAATAGCATGTACTAGCAGCTCCATAGAAAAAAGTGGAAGGATTGGTGGGCCAGAACTTTCAGTCCTGCTGGGATTTTTATTGAATCCATGTTTATAAGAAAATGATCTGAACACTTAGTAATGGTATGAACAGCTTGGTGGAAAAAATGTTTTAAAAGAAGATAATGATAAGATGGAAAGAAAATGTGTGAGAGTGCTTTAAATAAAAATGTTAGCTGGGGCTGGAGAGATGGCCTAGTGGTTAAGAGTGGCGACCGCTCTTGCAGAGGACCCGGGTTCGATCCCCAGCACCCACATGGTGGCTGAGAACCGTCTTTAACTCCAGTTCCAGGGGAATCTGACACCCTCTTCTGACCTCCGTGGCATTGCATGACACGGGTGCACAAACCTATATGCAGACAGTACATTCATACACATAAAATATAAATAAAATAGGGGCTGGAGAGATGGCCTAGCGGTTAAGAGCACCGACTGCTCTTGCAGAGGACTTGGGTTCGATCCCCAGCACCCACATGGTGGCTAAGAACCATCTGTAACTCCAATTCCAGGAGAACTCCAGTTCCAGGGGAATCCGAGACCCTCTTCTGACCTCCGCGGCATTGCACGACACGGGTGCACAAACCTACATGCAGACAGTACATTCATACACATACACAACAAATAAATTAATTAAAAACAATTAAAAAAAAAGAAAATGTTAGCTGGGTGTAATGTATTAGTGACTATAAGCTGCTATGCCTCACGTTTAGGACTCTAGCTGTGAGCTCTTTCTTCTCCAACCTCTGTATTTGTAAATTCCATGCTTTTCAGTATTGTCCGCATCTTAAATATAAATCTGAGAAAGTTTCCCCTTGCTACAAATTTGTCAGCAGCTCCTCACTACCTATAGGATAAAGTCCAAGGTCCTTAGGATAAGGCCCCAGGGACTAGTCTGCATTCTGTTTCTGACCTCAGTGCTTGACACCTGATTTCCTCCCCTCCCCCCATACCTTCATGGCTCCAGAAATTCCTTAAGGCTTCCTAACAGCAAGGTGCTTTCTTCCCTTCCCGAGAGCAAGTAAGGGCTGTGTCACTTTGTCAGGGTGACAGTGTAGGTTCCGCTTTGCTGTTACGTATCACTCACTCATCTCATAAGCATTTCTTTGGTGTCTATGTTATGTCAGGAACTGTGCCGGACTGTAGGGATTAAGCGACATGAATTTGTTGTCTAATTTTTCTGGAAATCTGAAGTCTATCATGGACTTTACCTTTCTGAAATCAAGAGGCTGGCAGGGCCGCAGTCATTCTGAAGACTCTGGGGACTCCATTTCTCCTGCTTTTTTGATCCTTAGGTTCTACCTGTATTCCTTGACTCATGATCTCATCCTCCATCATCAGAGCTGACTATGTAGCATCAACTGCCCCTCATTCTGCATGGAGAGGTTCAATTGTAGATGTGTCTCCTAGGAATGGGAATTTTCAGATGTATATGTTCTATGTCTGACCAGTTGTGGATTCTACAGTGGCCTCCATCTGTTGCAGAGTCGCTTTTTTGATGAGTGGTGTACAATATGCTTGTCAGTGTCCCAGGTGGGTGAGACTGTCTAGCAGATCAGGTGTGCCAGGAGAGATGGGGTTTGGAATACCTGAAGGGGGACTGAGCCACCCTTCGGAAACTCTTATATATTACCAAGTTCTGCTTCTAGCTTGAGATGGAGGCTTGGGCCCCTTCTGGACCACAGCTTCTATATGCTGATCCTGAGGAACTTTTCAGAAGGTTTTCCCACAATGATGCTGGTCTCTTGGTACTCGTAGCTGATCTTTTGGCCCCAGCTAACCATCATTAATTGCCTCAGGAAAGCAAAGGTTTCACTTCAGTGGTACTGTTCTCTTTTAATCATGGCTGATTCTTCATCCTCAGTCAACCAGAAACCACAGATTTTCAATTCAAAATATCATACGAACATCCCTGATAATCTTTGCTTCTTTGAAGCCTCACAAGCCAGGCCTCCATTATCTACACCTCTTTTAGCATTATCTTCCAAGTTCCTACAGAACAGCACACCGAGCTCCAAGCAATTTTCTAGTCCAAAATTCCCCAAACTCCCACAATCCTCCCAGATCTCTCACAGCAATATCCCACTTCTGGTAACAATTTCTGTCTTAGTTGGCTTTCTATTTCACAGATAAAAACACTGACCAAAACCAACTTGGGGGAGGAAAGAGTTTATTTTATCTCTCATCTCCCAGGTCATAGTTCATCACTGAGGGAAGTCAGTTCAGGATCTCAGGGCAGAAACTTGGAGCACAGACCATGGGGGAATGCTGCTTACTGGCTTGCTCCTCTGGCCTGTGTTGAACCTGCTTTCTTATATAACACAAGACTACCTGCCCAGGGGTAGCACTGCCCACAGTGGGCTGGGCCCTCCCACATCACTGAACAATCAAGAAAATGTTCCACAGATATGGCTACAGGCTAGTCCAAAGGAAGAAATTCTTCAGCTGAGATTCCCTCTATCCAGGTGCGTCAACTTGACAACTAAAACTATCCAGCACACTTCTATCCAGCACACTCCTTATAAGAACCTCGTGATTACACTGGGTCCTCTACTTCGGGATCACTGATATCATACCTTCAAAGTCCCTTTTGCCACAGAAGGTAAAATAACACAGCTTCTGAGGATTGGGCTGTGGGCATCCTGGCAGCAGTTTATTTTGCTTACTATCCTCTGTTAACTCTTTTACTTTGTTTTTAAATCAGAAGACCTGGGAACAGTGGCACAATCCTGTAGTACAGGTATGTGAGAGTTTGAGGCAGGAGGATCTCAGGCATTTGAGGTCAGCCTGGGCAACAAAGTAAGACCCTGATTGAAGTGGAAACAAAGTACCACCTAATAAAACAGAATTGTTTGTTTAGTCAGTAAATATGCACATGATGTATGGGAAGCATTGCTCTAATTTTAGGTGTTAAGAATCCAGCAGTAAATACAGATGTGCAGTTCCTGCCATCAGGGGTCTCATACTGTAGGTGGAAGATAGATGATAAAGCAACAGTTAACTATGTCAGACATCAATGAAAAATAAAGCTGGTGGAAGCCAGGGATGTTTGAGATTTGGGCGACTGTTATTACATAACTATGAATATGACAATCAAGGAAGAGAGAAACTGGTCTTGGTAATTCAAAAAGCAGGAACTGAATACAAAGAAATGTGATGGAAAGGCTGAGAGGTTAACCACGATGAGATGAAGAGACTACTTGGTACCCAGAGATTTTTAAAACTGTGCTACTGAAGCCGGGCGTGGTGGCGCACGCCTTTAATCCTAGCACTTGGGAGGCAGATGCAGGCGGATCTTTGTGAGTTCAACGCCTTTAATCCTAGCACTTGGGAGGCAGATGCAGGCGGATCTTTGTGAGTTCAAGGCCAGCCTGGTCTACAGAGTGAGTTCCAGGCCAGCTGGGGCTACAGGGAGACCCTGTCTCGAAAAGACCAAAAAAATAAAAAAAAAAAAAAAAAAAAAAAAAAAAAAAAAAAAAACTGTGCTACTGGGGAGGAAGCCAGGGGCTTCCAATGCTAGTCACTGAGCTATACCCCAGCCCAATCTAGTGATCCTCGCCTCAGCTTGTTCTGTTACAGAGTGAGACTGGTTCTTAATCAGTAAGACCTGGGGCCTTGGAGGTAAATAATTACACCAGCTACTAGGATACTGCCTGAGGCAGAGAGCCAAAGGAGAAAGGCTTTCTCTTGCTTGTGTACAAATTCCTGTGGAGTGGTAGAATCCAGCTGCGATCTCCTGATAAGGAAGGCTGGGAAATATGGCCCTAGGGGGTCAGGCTTCCTGTAAGAGAGAACCAGAGAGCTCTAGAGATTGAATAGCCAAAAATGCCCAATCCAGCTAGCTACCTTTGTACAGACTCTCTGAAGGAACCCAGGAGTGAGGCTTGCAGGTACCTGGGAAAATAGCTTTTCAGGTAGAGAGCTTAACCTATGCAAGGCCTGGAGGGAGGAGAATGAATACCTGCTTGATGTAGTCAAGGACTTTCAGGGATGCCTTCCTGGCTGGGTATAGGGAGGAAAGACAAGGGAGCCGGGGAATAGAGCACAGTTGAACTTCCACGTTTGTAGGGGCCATATCAGTGGATTCAGCCAATCATGGACCAAAATATATACATATATATTTTAAACTATTTTATATTTTTATGAGTGTGTTGTCCATATGTGTGCAAGAGCACCCATGTTGTGCAATGCCTGAGAAGTCAGAAGAGGGTGTTAGATTCCCTAGAATTGTAGTTATGGACAGTTGTCAGCCACCACGTGGGTGATGGGGATCGAACCCAGGTCCTCTGCAAGAGCAACTGGTGCTGTCAACTGTTGAGCCATCTTCCCAGCCCAACCAAAGTTATATATTTTTAAAGAAACTGAGTCTGGGGCTGGAGAGATGGCTCAGTGGTTAAGAGCACTGGATGTTCTTACAGAGGACCCAGGTTCAATTCCCAGCACCCACATGGTGGCTAATAACCATCTGTAACTCCAGTTCCAGGGGATCTGACACTCTTCTCTGATCTCCAAGGGCATTATACTTGAACACCTAAAATAAAAAGAATAAATAAAAAAAGAAACAGTCTGTGTTAAGGCTGGAGTGTAGTTCAGTTGTTCAGCACTTGCCTGGTATGTGCAAAATTCTGTGTTTAATTCCTAGCATTTTCTTACTTTCCTTTTCTCTGTCTCTCATACACATACATAAGAAACAAACACTATCTCTATTAAATACATACAGATCTTTTTTATAGTACCTATAAACAAGGTACTGTAAGTAAAATGAAGATGAAGATGGTATAACCTATTTTGGAAGATGTGCATAAGTTATATGTAAATTCCATATACAGAACTAAAGCACTGGGGATTTTGGTACCCATAGCGGGGGGGGGGGGTGTCCCAGAACCAGTCCCCCTTGGATGCTGAGGTACAACTGAATTTGTACCTTTAGGCTAGAATTTGAATTTTTGTTTTCCCCTCTAAGTGACACAAGAATCCTTGGAAGGTTTCTGAGCAGCAGAGTGACATGATCTGACTGACTTACACTCTATATCATACTTATATCCCCCTTCTTTACATTAAGAAGGTATGGATAAGTATCAGGCAGAGTGGCGTCTGCAGCCGATTATGTGACCGTCCCTGTCTTAGATTCGACCCCTACAAGACCCTCTTCCTTACCCGTCTTTGGACACCCTGTCGTCCTCAGGGCTCCTGTCTTAGGTTGGTAAGAGGGGAGAGGAAGTTGCCTGTCTTTGGGGCGGCCACCTGGGCTGCTACTCGTAAATTTTTGAGATAAGCAAGGCCAGTAGCTGAAAGCCTGAATAGGTATAGCTTTGGCTTCCAGCATCCTTTTACAAAAAGAGGGGGAGCCCCACTTGTAAAGGTGGGTTTTCAAGTATCTATGTTCATATTTTGAACAACCCAAGGTTCCCATAGTTCAGTCCATATTGTTGTAATCTCACAATTCACCCCAGTCTCTCCACAGCCCTTACATTCTACCACGCCTCCTCTTCCGCAAGTTGGTCCCTAGGCTTTGGGAGAGGGGCACAGGCAGGTGAGAAGCAAAGCAGCGTTTTCTCTGGAGATGTTTTTTACTCCAGTCAGGTTGTTTCCCTTCATGGGTTGACAGCTTATCCAGGGTACCTTTTTAATCCTACTAACAAAGCACAAGCAATTAGATGTACAGGCATTTAAACAATATTATTATGGCAAGCTAAGCTGTGAGCATAGACACAGATGTTTGGATGGTATGTTAATCCACAAGCTGTGGTTTTTCTATAAAAGATAACAAGTTTTTATTGTGGCTCATATAATCTCCTAACCACTAGAGGACATAAGCTTATGGCATCAGCCATGAATTATTCCTCCAAGGAGAGAGCTAATAGCCAATTAGATTTGGGATATGTATAGACACATGGCTGCCACTGTTGCACAGCATCTCCAGGCATTTGAGGTGTAGCTGATACTGACAGAGGAGTCTTGCTTGACTCAAGGAGACCAATATCCTGCTTTGTCGCATTAGTGGCCTTTGGTAACGCTCTCTGGCATTTTAAAGGCCAACTGTACATTAGCAAGTGATGTCTCAAAATATTTTTTCATGCTTACACCAGGTTTTTAACAACAGGGACTTGTCACCTTTTCCTTGCTGATATCCCATTTTTACAGGCAAAAGGCCTTTATAATTTGGGGGGCTTGGATTCCCCCAGCCAACATCTCCTTGGCAGAACAATCCATTGCTGACATCAGAGTTCTCCTGTATTAACACATTGTGCTCAATTGTACCACTTATAAATTACATTTATATTTGGCTCTAGGTAGAGAATTATCTTTGTACAGTTTCCAAGTCTATCACTCAATCAAAGAAGGCAGTTATACCTGTCTCACAAGCATTTACCATTACAACAGTTGGTTCCAATTTACAGTTGGGGAATGACTTCATTACCATCATGTTTTTCCCTTTTCCATATAAAGGTGAGAGGTAGGAAGGTTTCTCAGCATCCAGAAGGTAAACTTTATCAGACCACATCATAAACAGTTATCCCAAACAGAATTTAGAGAGATGTTCAGTATCTGTGACTCAGGCAATCTGAGGTTTCCTTTTCTTTAATGTCCAGATGAGTCAGCCTCTCTGCTGGCATTTTTCAGTCTATCTTGCAGTATTTTTAGGCATTTAGGTTGGTGTTTTTACCTGTAGGAACATACAAATCTCCTCCCATTGTTAGCTTTAAAATTTTTAAATTAAAAATTTATCAAAAGTTTGGACTATAGAGGGAATATTATACCACCTCCCTCTTTATTGATCAATAGATGACTAAATTGTATTACAAATACCCATAAACAGGAACCAAGGTGTAAGTCTTTATCAAATTTATCCAAACTGTCTATCTCTGACTGCATGCTTATTTGGGAAGCAAACTCAGACTTAATTTCTTTAAATTATCTTACAAGCAAAGGAAAAATGCTACAAGGTGATACCGCACAACACAGAAAAATACAGAGACCATCTGTGTGCCTTGTCCCCAAAACCATTGTTGGAAATTCAATACAGATTACAAATAAAACAATTAACATCTTATATTTTTAATTAGTTCAAATGTATTACCATTTTAAACTGTAAACCTTACAAGGTGGATTATAATAGTTGTCTTTTTTTTTAAGTTTTTGGTGCCAATATGACCCTGCCTTCAGGTCATGTAACGATAGGTACCCGAGGGAGACCCCAAACCTGTGAAGATGGGTGAGAGAGAAGAGCGAGACTTTGCAAAGGTTGTCAAAGACTAATTTATTGAGCAAAGACAGCAGTATATATTTAGCAAAAGGCGGGAAGCATATAGGGGGAGTGTAAAGCAGGGTAATCAGTTGGTCGGGCTATCTGGCATCAGAGGAGGGTCTGTTTTTGCAAGATCACTGAGTTGAGACATCGGGCTGGAGTATCTGGTGACTTTTGCTGCACATCCGCACCCAGCTCTTGGGAAAGGCTGGTGGCTTTTACTGCACGTCCACACCCAGCTCTTGGAAAAAGGCTCAAGGTGACAATTCACAGAGTCAACTTCCTTGTAAGCAAGCTCAGCGTAAGCAAGCTAAAGCCTGCGGCTCCTTACATGTATAGATCAAATTATTAGGGGCTGAGGACAGAGTAGGTAAACTGGATATGGAAACCACTAGGGGAACCATTGTACGAGTTAGGTGTTAGGTGAGAAATGGTGTGAATGAGAGAGAGAGAGAGAGAGAGAGAGAGAGAGAGAGAGAGAGACCCTGGGTAGAAAGTTATTGCACTCTGCACATAGCCCGAAGGAAGGGCCAACAGTATTTACAGATGGTTTGGCTGTAGGATATGAGAAAAATGAAGTCAAGGATTGTAAGAGGTTTACTCTGAGTTTCTAAAACACTTCAAAGTCAGCATGCCCTTGGCTGAGATGGAGGAGACTGCAGGGCACTGTCAGTTTTAGATATGAGACACTGAGGATCCTCTAGCGTATGTTGAGTACAACGTGGATGTGCAGTCTGGAGTTTGGGGACTGGCTGGTCCGGAGGTGTGAATTTGGTAGCAGTCAGTATCTAGATGTTCTTGAAAGCTATCAGATGCTGAGGTCACCCAGAAGTGGGAGGACAGCAGAAGGGAAGATATCCTAGGGTATCGAGGCTTAGAGTTTCAAGACTCAAAGGCGGAATGGTAGGAGAACTCTTTACTCTGACTCAAAGGGTTCAAAGAATGTGTTCAAGAATGAGCCTGCTCAGACTTGCCCCTGCAGCCAAGAGATCAGCTAGGCAAGGAAGGCAGGGTTGAGGGATGAGGTATCAGTGGTGTTTCTGAGATCACCCATATCTGTGTCTTAGTGGGTGAAAGGCTGCTCACAGTGACTGAAGGAGGAGGGAAAGAGAGGAAATTGAAGAATCTCCTGAAGACTCCAGATGTACAGTGAAGTGAGGGCAGATATGTACACTGGGTGGCAGATGTGGACACCGGGCATGGTGAAGCAAAGACAGATGCAGAATCTAGGAAATGCTTTATTTTTATTGTGATGCATATTGCAGCATGTCTATAGACCTTTAGAAGGATGCTGCAGGGCCGGGCATGGTGCATACACCTTTAATTCCAGCACTCAGGAGGCAGAGGCAGGCAGGTCTCTGTGACATCAAGGCCAGGTTGGTTTACATAATGAGTTCTAGGCAACTGGTATTTCAGATTTATAATAAGCACTATTCTGTAGGAGAGAGAATAAGGAATCCCCTCTTCAATTTTTTTAAAAAGGTATTTATTTATTTATTTTTTTTTAATTTTTTTTTTTTTTTTT
>VZQC01014772.1:479023-522533 GCA_009823505.1 Rhizomys pruinosus | reverse complement strand
TTTTTTTTTTTTTTTTATTTCTGTATGTGTATGAATGTACTGTCTGCATGCAAGTTTGTGCACTCGTAACGTGCAATGCCGCGGAGGTCAGAAGAGGGTGTCGGATTCCCCTGGAACTGGAGTTCTCCTGGAATTGGAGTTTCAGATGGTTCTCGGCCGCCATGTGGGTGCTGGGGATCGAACCCGGGTCCTCTGTAAGAGCGGTCGGCGCTCTTAACCGCTAGGCCATCTCTCCAGCCCCAAAAAGGTATTTATTTTTATTTATGTGTTTGAGTGCTTTGCCTTAATGTATGTAAGTATACCCATGCATGCAATGCCCATGGAGGCCAGAAGAAGGATAAGATCACTGGAGTTACAGATGATGTTAGCTGCCATGTGGATGCTGGGAACGGAGCCTGGGTTCTCTGCTCTTGCAGCTAGTGCTTTTAACTACTAAACTATCTCTCCAGCCCTGGGAATCCCTTCTCAAGGCAGAGTTAAACCATGTGGTGTTAAAAAGATAAAACCATAAAATTCAACCATTAACTGACATTGGATGTCATCTATTCTTGGATGATTTTGAGAGCATTTTAGATTTTAATGGTTCAAAGTCATGCTTCAGACCATGAGTTAAGAGTGCCCTGAAGAGCCGGGCGTGGTGGTGCACGCCTTTAATCCTAGCACTTGGGAGGCAGGGGCAGGCAGATCTTTGTGAGTTCAAGGCCAGCCTGGTTTACAGAGTGAGTTCCAGGACAGCTGGGGCTACAGGGAGACCCTGTCTTGAAAAGACAAAAAAAACCAGAGTGCCCTGAAGATACAGTAACAGCAAGCTTTGAGCAGAATGGTACTAGGTTGGAGAAACCTGATTTTAACTGCGAAGCAGTTAAATTTATATATATATATATATTTAATATATATTAAAATTTCCTTGCTCCATAGGCATTCCTGGGAGGCTTCATTGTTTAGTTCATGCTTTAGGGTGCTTTGTGGAGAAGTGAAAAGTGAAGGGGAATGAATTAGCTCTAACAAATACAGAAGCAAACAGGAAAGGATTAACGCAGTAAATGAGATGGTCTTTGTTGGTAGAAATGTTAAGGATCCTGTGTGTGGGGGATGGAAAGGTTTGAAAGGAGCAGCCAAGAGAAGGAACTGTAGGTAGTGGGCTGAGATTTAATCTGTGCTTGGCAAATTCTATTCCTCTTGCCTTCTTCTGTGGCCGCCCTGTCTGCTACTTGAAACCCAAGGAAGGCTGGAGAGGATACAGTAGGAACAACCAACCCAGAGAACACGTAGTTCGAAACCAGGCTTCTGTGGATTTCATTACTTAAATTCCTTCAGAAGCTGGTTCTACCATAAATCAGGGGTAAATGAGTAGCCCAAGGCTTGGAAAAAAGTAGTTTTAGATCCTTGGGACAATTTCTATTACTCTACTACACCTGAAGATTAGAGAAATTATTGTTGCAATTTGATGTTGTTGGGTGTTGGAATATAACATCCTTCTCTTGGTTCTCATAAGAACAGTGAAGAAAATTAACAGATCTGGCTAGTACTTGGGTCAATGGCTATTTGGAAAACATAAAACAAGTGGCCTTGAAAATAGTACTTTGGGGGCTGGAGAGATAGCCTAGCGGTTAAGAGCACCAACGTTCTTGCAGAGGACCTGGGTTCGATCCCCAGCACCCACATGGCAGCTAAGAACCATCTGTAACTCCAATTCCAGGAAAACTCCAGTTCCAGGGGAATCCGAGACCCTCTTCTGACCTCCACGGCATCACACGACATGGGTGCACAAACCTACATGCAGACAGTACATTCATACACATAGGAAAATAAAAAAAAAAAAAGAAAGAAAATAGTACTTTGTTGGTACACAGAGCCAGGTGGAAATCCTTTAAGGGGAAAACTTTGTTAAGTAAAGTGAGCAATCATTGATTTACGATTGATCTTTATTTAAAACAGTTCTTTTTTAAATTTTTATTTATTTTTTATGTGTATGGGTGTACTGTCTGCATGTAGGCTGGTGTACCCGTGTCGTGGAATGCTGCAGAGGTCAGAAGAGGGTGTCGGATTCTCCTGGAACTGGAGTCAAAGACGGTTCTTAGCACCACATGGGTGCTGGGAATCGAACCCGGGTCCTCTGCAAGAGCAGTCGGTGCTCTTAACCACTGAGCCATCTCTCCAGCCCCAGAAGCAGAGCCACGAGACTGATGGAAAAGTTCCACTGTTTCCTTGTAATTAACATGTAATTAAAGTAACCGTGAGGGGCTAATAGAGCAGCCATGAGAATTTGACTTTGATGCCCAGAATCTACATGGTTCCACATATGTACTGTGGCATATATATGCACATGCACATACACACAAATAGTAAAATAAATGAAAATGTTGAAAAATAAACTGTGAGTCTAATGCCCTTCAGTACCTCCTTCCTTCCTTCTTACAGTCTATATTGGTGGGAGTGTGGATCTATTTAGTTTGGGTCTTTCACATGAATTAATGTATTTATCAAACAACAAAGAGTTTGTTTTGAGTCAGTATTAAAGCTACCAACAATGGATTCCATTTGAACTTAGTATATTTTTATTGTCTTTGTTGTTGAGATTAGAGAAACTTTAAAATAAAATGAGCAACATGTTGATAAGTGCAGTAAAAACCTACTATAAAATGAAACATCGTGTTTTTGTTGTTTGATATATAAAGGAAATATCTGTTATTTACTTTTTTTTTTTTTGGTCTTTTCGAGACAGGGTCTCCCTGTAGCCCCAGCTGTCCTGGAACTCACTCTGTAGACCAGGCTGGCCTTGAACTCACAAAATTCCGCCTGCCTCTGCCTCCCAAGTGCTAGGATTAAAGGCGTGCACTGCCACGCCCGGCCTACTTTCATAGGTCTGAGTGCTATAGAATTTAAAAGCCGTAATAACCTAACATGTGGGCTATCCCTTAATTTTACAGATGAAATGTCAGAGACAGAAAATGACTTCTCAAGGAGCTCCAATTACTAGTGTTCCAGAACTCAAGACCAGCTTTCTTGACTTTACTGCTTTTTAATCACTGTGCCACTTAAAATTTCTAATATATAAGCTTTCAGGACTGATGAGATGGCTCAGCAGGTAAAGGCACTTGCAACACAAGCCTGGGCACCTGAGTTTAATGCCCAGAACGCATATAAAGGTGTTAGGAAAGAAATGATTCCACGAGACTGACCTCTGGCCTTCCAATCACACACACACACACACACACAATTAAAAAATCTTTAATTGCTAAGGGATTTAGGCTTGAGAGTAACCTAAGAGTCTTAACTCCATCGTTTAGGCTTTCAGGTCTAGAGTGAGTTGATAGCATTCTCTTTTTAAAACTGAGTTAAGTCACACCATGGAATCTCTATTTACTCTGACACCTTGAGATCTAAAGTTTAACTTCAATTAATAGTAGTCATTTTACTTAGGCAGAACACATGCAAAATAACCACAGAAGTTTCTTCAACTGAAAGAAACAGGAGAGACGATTTCATCTTTAAACTTGACAGCATTCTGGAATTATGTATAAAGGATTTGAGGATGGATGAATAATTTTTTATTTTATGTGTACAAATGGAATGCTTGCATGTAGGTAGGTGTACCCCTGTTGTGCAATACTCCTGGAGGTCAGAAGAGGGCATCAGAACTCCCTGGAACTGGAGTTAGGGACAGTTGTTAGCTGCCATGTGGGTGCTGGGAATGGAACCTAGGTCTTCTGCAAGAGCAATCAGTGCTCTTAATAGCTGAGCCATCTCTCCAGCCCCAAGAAACAATACGTTAAAAAAAAAATCATTCATGGCCTCAAAAAGACCAAACAAACAAACAAAACCATTCATGGGGGGGGGGTGTCAAGAGATGGCTCAGTGGTTAAGAGCACCACCTACTGTTCTTGAGGAGTCTCAGGTTCGAATCCTAGCACCCCGACGGTGGCTAACAACTGACTGTAACTCCAGTTCCGGGAGATCCTACGCCCTCTTCTGACCTCCGCAAGCCTTGCACGACACCGGTGCACTTTCAGACATTCAGCAGTTCACGCATACACATAAAATAAAGATAATAAAATTTAAAAAGTTTTGTTTCTCTCTGCCCTCCCCCATGATGAAAAGGGCTTTTAGGAGACAAAGGAAGGAGGGATTATAACCAGCAAAAAAGAAATAGGTTGCGGAGAAATGAGAGAAGAGTTTAACAGGACGAAACTTGACTGTGGTGCAGAAACTTGCATTTTTAAGTCCAAGTATTCTTCAGGGCAAGGCAAAGGAAAGTGCCGAGGGCACATACGGACTGTTGCCTTGATTTAAAAAAAACATACTCGAGATACCTACTATGTACAAAGCCTGCGGAGGCGTGGAGAATACAAGATAAGCCAGATCTTCAAGGATCTGGTGGGGGTGTTAAGGTGGCAGGGAGGACGGCATAGTGTGGGGACTGGAGATACATTAGACCGCAAGGCTGATAAACCGAAAGCAGAGTGCACATTTGGAAGCAGACGCCGTGGCTTCTCTACAGATTATCCTCTTCGGCCACATGATTCCAGGTCCAGGGCCCTGGTCTCCAGAAGCGCTCTCCGAGGGTCTGAAAATCCTCCTTCCCCCTCCAACCTTCCCGTTGCCACACCGGGGTGTGGGGCAGCGGGGGAGGCAGGTGCAAACGGCACCCACGTGTGCAGCCCTGGCCCGGGGGCCGGAGACAGGAATCCAGGGCTTTGCCATCGCCATGGCAACCAGGAGTTCCGCGGTCCCCACCCCCAGCTTCAGACTTCTTCCACTTCCCCCGCCAGTCGGGGGCAGATCAGGTCTCTAATCTCGCGAGACTTGCCTTAGCGCAGAGCGGAGCTGCGGTGATCTCACCCGAGACTTGCCGGGGAGGGAGAAGAGGAGGGAGGAGAGGAGGGGAAGGGATGGGGCGGGGAGAAGAGCCAGTGAAGCGCCGCCACCGCCGGCAACTTTGTGAACGAGTTCAGTGCGCGCGTGAGCGAGTGAGCGGAAAGTCAGTGCGGCGCCGCGCCCCCGGGTGGAGGGTCCCCAGCGAGGCGGGGAGGGCCGGAGAGGCTGCTCCGCAGCCCGTTCAGCGTCGCCCGGCGCGGGGATCCCTTCCCGCGTCGTCCCCGCAGCTGCCGGGCCCGCCAGTCCCTGTGGGCAGTTACCTGTCCCCCTCCCCACGTTCTCCTCCCTCCCCCCGGTGGCCACGCACCTCCGGCCCCCGCCCCGGGCTCAGCGTCCCGCAGCCGGGACGCCCCGCAGGCAGCGCGAGGTCGGCGGGTGGGATGGGGGGCGCCGGGGCTTGGGGGCGGCGCGCGCCGCCGGCACAATAGTAGATGCCCTGGGACGGGGTACATCGGTCCCCGCGGCTCCGAGAGCGCCGCCGCTGGCTGCGGGTCCCCCTCGGAGCCCGGCTCGGGAGCGGGGTGATCTCGGCGCTTCGGATCTCTGCAGAGGAGGCGGCGATCGAGCGCGCCCCGACCGTCTGCACGCTTTCTTTTTCTCCCCAGGGAGAGCGCGCGGAGGACGCGCCCCGGACGCGCGGTTGCACCGGGAGGCCCGGGACGAGCGGTAAGTGGGTCTGGGTAGGGAGTGCTGACAGCCCCCCGGCCTGTCCCTGGCTGGGGGCTCGGGTCTGGGACCCGCTGCCGGACACTCGCAGGCCGCAGAAAGTTTGATTTCCGATTTGGTGGCGTGCTTGGGAGCGCAGTCCCGGCGGGGGCGAGTCTGGGCTCCGGCGCGCGCACGCTCGCACCTCGGGATCCAGAGCTGCTCGTCTAGGCGGCGGGTGGCGGTGGAGCCCGAGGCCGGGACCCCCCGCTTGTCCCCCGGGTGGCGGTGCTCACTCTGCTGCTCGGGTTCCGCAGCGAGGGACCCTTCTTCATCCTCCACCTAGGTGAGCGCTTTGCAGGTGTGCTGGGGGGAGCAGGCCGAGGAGGATGGGGAGTGAGGAAGGGACTGGTTCAGCTCCAGGCCCCTGGATGTTGATTTCCTTCTTGGTGGGCGGGGGGGGCGGGGGGGGGCGTCTTGGGAACTGGAGTGCTAGGATGCTCCAAACCTGCGTTCCTTGGAGGAAGTAGACGGTGAGGGGGCTGGAGAGGCGAGAGGAGGCTGGAGAAAGAACTTTTCCTGCTTGTGCCCTTTTTCCAACTTCACTCCTGACCTTAGAGGCAATTTGCCAGGTTCATAAATCGCTCCACGGCATTTCTAGGTGGGCAGGTAATCGCTTCTGGCAGGTTGAAATTTCATCGGGTTCATGATTTCCAAAAGGAGGCACGAGAAATCGCTAGCTTTCAAGGGAGGTGTTCACTGGATTGTTGGCATTTTTGAAGGCGAAGCTTTTGAGGATGGGTGGCTCCTACACTGCCATGGGCTTTATAGATTTTTTTTCATGACCGGTAGTTGAGAGGCGGCATTCACTGAAATTCATACTACCTGGTACGCGATTATATTTCTAAAGTGGAGCCAGTGATGCGATGCAAATTTAAGAGGGAGGTGTCGACTTTCATCGGCTTCCAGGTCTATCTGGATGAACTGGGGCTGGCGTTTCCTCTATAAAGCTAGCCTTTCATGTTGAAACTCTGAGTCAGAGTCTTAAAGCCATTGTTTTTATACTGGTACTCTGTGGGAGTGAAGTGTCAACTTTCTCTTGTTTTCTCAATTAGACTGTCTTCCAAAGCAGAGATTCTCTGGCTGAATCTTTTGGATAACTACCACATGAAGTCCTAACGAGTTGCTCCTGCAGTTTAGTTTAGGAACAGTATTAATTTGATTTAACGACTTTTTCATATCCCTTCTTCATTTTCTGAAAGCTGCAGTTAAGCTCCCTTTACCAGGAAGGGTAAAATCCTCTGGTAGGATTATACAGAGCAGTTAAAGGTTTAATATGGTCACTCATGTGCCCAACTATGAGATGACACCCTAGTTATTAACTTGATTATTATTATTAGAGCATTTTCCCCATGAAATAAAGGATTTATACTAAGGCATTAACAGTGAACAGTGCTTTAAAATGACTTGGGTGATGGCTTGGTGGTTGGGGCAAAATAAGACATTTGGAGTACTGAATGCTTTTGTGTCGCTGAGGACTTACTTTCTTACCTCATTAAAGGACTCTTGAAATGGACTATCATTAGATTTCTCCAGTTGACTAAGAGAGCAAGTTTAGCAAGTGGCCCGAGACAGTCAGTAGGTGTAGCTGTTAGCCTCTGCAGTTTCTGGTCCTGTTCTTTGAGTTTGAAACCACCATCTGTGACAGTAAATGTTTAGATTTGTTTGTGTCAAGCAGTGATAGTTGTGACTTGGTGACCAGATTCTGTGGAAAGTTTGATGTGAACTCATGGTAATGATTCCTAAGCACACACCCCAAGCATGTCCCTGACAGGACATGGAGATTTGTTTAACTCTTGTGACTCTACCCTTTTTCCATGGCTATTTTCTTCCTTTTATATCTATTTCTTGTTTGCTTTGAATTATGTGTGTGGTATGGGTGGAGTCTCCTCTATTTTTATATTTATTTATTTATTTATTTTTAAGCAACTTAAAGAAGCTTTCTAGGGAATGGTTAATAGCACTGGCTGCTCTTGCAGAAGACTCAGCATTCACATGGCAGCTAACAGCTGTCCATAACTCCAGTTCAGGGAAATCTGATGTCCTCTTTTGACCTCCATGGCATTGCTGGAAGTGGGTGCACTTACACACATGCAGACAGTACAATCATACATATAAAAAAAACTTTCTAGAAACTTTATTAATGTTGTAGATTGAAGATTCCTTGAAATTAGCAGTTATATAGGCTTTGGGGATCTTGGTTGACTAAGGTGTGTATATGTTGTGTACTTTGTACTTTTTTGATACATGACTTTTGAAAAGGTATCTTAGGGGGCTGGAGAGATGGCCTAGCAGTTAAGAACGCCGACCGCTCTTGCAGAGGACTCCGGTTCGATCCCCAGCACCCACCTGGAGGCTGAGAACCATCTGAAACTCCAATTCCAGGAGAATTCCAGTTTCAGGGGAAGCTGACACCCTCTTCTGACCTCCGAGGCATTGCACGGCATGGGTGCACAGACCTGCATGCAGACAGTACATTCATACACATAGAGGAAAAAAAAAAAAGAAAAGGTATCTTAGAGCCTGTGAAGTCCAGTCCATGCACAAATGGTATGAATATCCTGAAGATTTCCGTGTGACATCTTAGATTTGAGCCTTTTGGTTCATTGGCCAAATTGGATTTGTCACCAGGGAAAACAAATTGAACACCCCTCCCCCCCCCAAG
Source organism: Rhizomys pruinosus (assembly GCA_009823505.1). Lineage (NCBI taxonomy): Eukaryota > Metazoa > Chordata > Mammalia > Rodentia > Spalacidae > Rhizomys > Rhizomys pruinosus. The sequence continues at coordinate 514,285 of VZQC01014772.1, read as the reverse complement.
ATGGAGATTTCTGCTGGAGTTTGCTTCTTTATTTTGGCTCACATCATAGAATTGCATCTCAGAATCTGCCCCCTCCAATATCCCTGTGTTCCTAACCTTTTTAGACTTGTGATTTCAGCAGTATTTATCTCATCCCACGTCTAGGTGTTCTCTTGGTTTCCCTGACTACAGTGGTGAGCATGATTGCTGTTGGCCTTGTAGAACTGTTGGCCCAGGGATTCATGCATGCTCACCAACACATTTCAGGCTGGGATGATTCCCTGATGATCAAGGTTTTTGCATATGACAAAATTAGTTCTAAAACTTATTTAAAAAGTGTGAAGTATTTGTCTTTAGTAGACCTGGGCTTCAAATACCTGCTCTGCCACTTTCTGGCTGTAGTGATCTTTAAAAGAAACAATTGGGGACTGGAGAGATAGCCTAGCAGTTAAGAGCACCAACCTTCTTGCAGAGGACCCGGGTTTGATCCCCAGCACACACATGGCGGCTGAGAGCCATCTGTAACTCCAATTCCAGGAGAACTCCAGTTCCAGGGGAATCCGAGACTCTCTTCTGACCTCCGCGGCATTGCATGACACGGGTGTACAGACCTGCATGCAGACAGTACATTCATACACATACAAAGGTAAATAATAAAAAAAAAAAAAAGAAAAGAAACAATTGAGGTCCTGGGCTCAGAAGTTAAGAGCACTGGCTGCTCTTGCAAAGGACCTGGGTTTGGTTCCCAGCACCTGCATGACAACTGTAGTTCTAGGGGATTTGATGCCCTCTTTTGGCCTCTGCAAGCATTGTATGACATGGGGACATTTATATACGTGCAGGCAATCCATCATACACGTAAAATAGCTACATAAATAAAAATTAAAAAAAATCGAACCTCTTTTTGAACTTCCCTGTCTAGTTCTGCAGTGATGTGCACATAATTGTTTTCTAGTTTACTACAGAACTCCACCAGAATATATGTATGAAAATACTTTGTTAACCATAAAGTCGTGGCTGGAGAGATGGCCCAGCAGTTAAGAACACTGACTGCTCTTGCAGAGGACCTTAGTTCCATTTCCAGCATCCACATGACAGCTAACAATTGTCTTTTAACTCCAGTTCCAGGGCAACACCTTCAGACCTCTGTGGGCATTGCACAACACAGGAGCACTAACACACATGCAGACAATACACTAATACACATTAAAAAACAAACACAAAAGCCATAAAATCTTTGCAGTTGTATTTCCTTTTTCTTTTTGAGACAGGGTCTCCCTGTTGCCCCAGGTGGCCTTGAACTCTCTATGTAGACTAGGCTGGCCTTGAACTCTCAGAGGTCTGCCTACCTCTGCCTCTGGAGTGCTGGGATTAAAGGCATGTGCTACCACAACTGGCAGTATTTTCCTTCTTTTGATGAGTAGAACTAGAAGAGATTTTGAGAATAATCATTCAGCCCAGCTTTCCCAGTGAGGAAACGGAAGGCCAGAGAGCTGTCAGGGTTTGCTGAAGGTTAGAGAACTAGAGCAGTGAGGAACTGGCCTTGCTGACTTATTGTTTATTTTATTTGTTATTTTTATTTGCGTATGAGTGTAGTGTGTGTAATGTGTGTAAATGTATTGTATGTAAGTGCATTCGTGTCATACAGTGCCTGCAGAGGTCCAGAAGAGGCATCAGATCCCCTGGAACTGGAGTTACAGACCACCATGTTGAGTGCTGGAATTAGAAACTCCAGGTCTCCTGCAAGTGCAGCCAGTGCTCTTGACCTCTGAGCTGTCCCTCCAGTCCATGCCTGATTTAAATGTGTTTTTTTTTTTTTTTTTTACTACTGTTAAAGTCGGGTTGTGTTCCCGTGTTGATTTCGCTTTTTTTTTTTAACCTACTTAAGTATTCAGTGTTTGTAAAATAATTAAAATGGGGCTAAAGATGGCTCAGAGGTTAAGAGCGCTGACTGCATCTCCAGAGGACCTGGGTTCAGTACCCAGCAACCACATGGCATTTAACTGCATCTTTACCTCCACTTCCAGGGGATCTGATGCCCTCTTCTGGCCTCTTCAGGCTTTGACAGACACTCACATATAAAAAACACTCATACATAAAATAAAAATAAGTAAATCAAGGGGACACAAAACTGAAGGAAATAAATCTACAGTGAGATTGAAAAGCTATGAATACAGCATCAATGTAGTGATTGGTACCTAAGCTTTGGAGTTCCTTAGATTGGTAACCTTAGGGAAAAAGAAATACTAAATTAAAGTTTCTGCATGGTAGAGCCCATGGACTTACTTTTTTGGAAAGGCACCTTTATTAACTTAGAGTCCAAATTGTTTATATATTTTTATATATATTTTTATTTTTTTGGTCTTTATTATATATATATTATATATATATATATATATATATATTTGTTTTTTTGAGACATGGTCTTCCTATACCCCAGCTTGACATTCAAACTCACTAGTAGACCCAGGTTGGGCTTGAACTCTTAAGAGATCTGCCTGCCTCTGGCTCCTAAATGCTGAGATCAAAGGCGTGCGCCACCACATGAGCTGTCATATGGTCTTTTTTTTTCTCTTTTCGAGACTGTTATATGGTCTTTTTTTTTTTTGGTCTTTTTGAGACAGGGTCTCCCGTAGCCCCAGCTGTCCTGGGAATCGCTCTGTAGACCAGGCTGGCCTTGAACTCACAAAGATCCGCCTGCCTCTGCCTCCTGAGTGCTAGGATTAAAGGCGTGCACCACCACGCCTGGCCTGTAATGGATCTTTGTGAGTTCAAGGCCAGCCTGGTCTACACAGTGAGTTCCAGGACAGCTGGGGCTACAGGGAGACCCTGTCTCAAAAAGACCAAAAAAAAAAAAAAAAGTCCAACTTAATTTCTTTTTTTAAAAAAATTTTATTTATTTTATGTGTATGAATGTACTGTCTGCATGTAGTTTTGTGCACCCGTGTGGTGCAAATGCCTTGGATGTCAGAAGAGGGCGTAGGATTCCGCTGGAACTGAAATTCTCCTGGAATTGGAGTTACAGACGGTTCTCAGCTGCCATGTGGGTGCTGGGGATCGAACCGGGTCCTCTGCAAGAGCAGTTGGTGCTCTTAACCGCTAGGCCATCTCTCCAGCCCAATTTCTTTATCTTTTTCCTCCCTGCTTAAATTTACTTGCAAAAGAAAGTAGTTGTACTGTTCATATTTCTGGCACAATGGCAACTGAGATTTTTGTCTTTTGGCCGCATGGAAGGGTTGCAGAGAGTGCACTGGGGAGGGGGACAGTCAGGTGGAGGAACCATTGCAGATGTATGCAGTGGGAGGGGGCTTTCAGAGCCCCAGCTAGTTGATGAAGCAACACCCTACTTCTCTGCTGTGAGCCAGGAGATCAGGAACATCCTGGTCATTTGGGAAACTGCCATTTAGGAGAGGGGCTGTCCCTAGAAAAGGGCCTAGTATTACTTTATTGCAGGGTTCACAGAAAGGTCTGTGCTGTGTGCTGTGTCCTCACTTGAGACTGACAGTGCAGTGCTTGAGCCTCACAGTCCAACCATCTAGCCTCCTCGCTACTGCTTTCTTCATGTTGGAAATGAATTGGCCTTATTGACTTTTGCATTTAGTTGCTTTCAGTGTCTTGTTAATTAAAAACAAAAAACAAAACATACTTATATGGCACTTTGCTTTTCAAAGGTTTATATGGTGGTTATTCTTAAATAACAGCTTGTTTCTTTCAGTGAGCTCTTGATGAGCTCTGGTGTGAACCATAGGAGGCTGGGAATGACCCCATGGCTCTGGAGCTCTTCAACACAGGTGATCTGAATGACGGACAGAATGACACAGTGTGGCTTGATTTGTAATCAAGAGGGGAAGGAAATGCACCTAAGCATTCCAGTGTGCCTTTAGAAGGAACGGAAACTGCCATATTTTGTCCCCATCCATCTTCTCAATTCTGCCTGGATTTGAAATAAGGTGACCCCTAGATGCAAAGAGAGGGTTTTCTTCAAACGGCATAGGTGGATTGGTGGCCTGCTGTAAAGTTAGGTGAACCTGTTTGTTGCTTCTAGAGGTCTGAGATGACAATTTGCAGCCTGTAGATTCCTAATTTGTTACTTGTTGCACTAAGTTCTCTCTCTAATTAGAATTGTTGCATGCTTATAAGTTGTGGGAAGCAGGCAATTATATAATGTTAGATTAGAGAATAAATGGTTTGGGGGAATGCTGGCTTGGGGATGGAGTTACTGACATGGGGGTCCCTACAAGGCAGGTGGAGCAGACCAGACCAAACACCCAGCCACAGTGGCCATATGATTCCTTTTTACCTCCTCTCCCTCAGGGCAAGTCTAGGGTAAATGAATTTCCCAGCCACCAAGGTGAACTCTAGTTTTTCCTTTTGCTTTTTCTGTGAAGCCATCTAACCTTTTGTGAACAGGTATGGCCAGTGGTTGTTTTTGTGGTTCACTTCATGCCTTGCTTTCTTTTATAATGAGCTCTGATCTGGACAAACAACGAAAACAGAGGGTGCCTGATGCTCATGTTCCTACAGCACGGGACTTGACCATGATCAGTGGCTTTTAAATGTTTAATTTTTTATTGAGAACTAGAGATGGAATCCAGGATCTTAGGGTTTGTAGATAAGTCTTCTCCTGACCTACACCTGTAGCCCTGCTCAATATCCTTCACCTTATCGTCTCCCCCCATTATCTTTCTGTGATTGTTTTATAAAAGATAAGATTTCAGCTTAAGGTTAGCCTCATGAATTTCTTTCCATAGTCTTTAGCTTCCAGATTCGGGTTTTTATCAGTTTCTTTTCAGTTCTTGATGCTCTCAAAGCAGCAGCTGGTAACTGAGCTGTCTTCAGGAAGACAGCCTGCTTGTTAGGAGGTACCTGTGAGAGGTGGTTCCATGTTTTTTGCTGGATTTTGCTGTTTGTGTCACCTGTGTGTTCCTAGAGGCAATAATTGGGAAGTCTGTATTCTCACTAGAAGCACTGAGTTGTGGACTCAGTGGTATAGAGGACTCCCCTAAGCATTTGTGAGGCTCTGGGTTCGATCCCCAGTATTCTCGGACCCCCGCCCCCCCTCCAAGAAAAAAAGCCTGGTTGAGATTCTTCTGAACTATTCTACCATATTACTTGTCTGCCAAAGACTTTTTAGAAACACATTCTTACCCATGAAATGAGAGTCAGTGTATAGCTGATTTCCCCCCGCTCTTCTAAACCAGACTTGCCCACCCCACTGAAGATTTCAGAAGATTCTGCCAGGGTGCTGTGCTAAAGTCAAGCACCTGGTATCAGTGCATAAGGAAACACTCTTTCTCTGTCTCTCTGTCTCTCTTCCTCTCTCTCTGTCTCTGTCTGTGCGTGCATAAGTGCGAGTGGTCTCAGATTGTGCTAGAGAACTGTCCTCAAACTTGAATGTGGTTCCTGATCTGTCTCCTTTCCTGTTAGAGAAATAGCTGTGAATCTTCAGAGTTTCACTCTTATTTTTTAAGACATTAGTGTTGATTTGTAATGGTAAAAGAACTATGATAATTGTGTAGCAATTCCATATTTCAGCAGGTAAATGTTGGTCCTCGAGTGCCCTAGGTTTTATGGAAAGGGTTACTAAAAATTCAAGAACCAGGGCCTGAGAGATGGCTCAGCTGTTAAGAACACTTGCCATTCCTGCAAAGGACCAGGGTTGGATTCCCAGCACCCACCTGGTGGCTAACAACTGTCACTCCTCTCTCTCTCTCTGTCTCTTTTTCTCCTCCTCCTGTCCTTCCCTCCCACCTTTCCTCTCTCTTCTCCTCTCTCTTCGCTCCTTTTCTCTTCTTTCCTTCTGGTGTCTCATTAAAGAGTTAAAAAGACTGGCTTTTAAATTCCTCTGATTCAAGTGGCCCTTCTGCCTCAGACTCCTGAGTAGCTAGCACTATAGTCACTTACCAGCATGGCTGGATTTTCATGTTTTAAATAAAAATACAGAGAATATGTTGGTTGGGTATAATACTTGAGGGTCATTTGGTAGAGTTTCTGTGAAGGAAAAAATACAGTGTTTGTATATTAGGCCAACCATATAAAGACTTGATGGTATCTAGATAAATTGTGTCTGCATGGATGGGCTTAGTCACTTATTCCCTAATGATGTGTTGATTCTCCATATGTGGTAGGGATTGGTAGCTGCTTCCAATGGAGATGGACTACATGGCCCCCGTGTGGCTGCTCCTGTCCCACATACTTATACTTTTCAAGTGACTTTTCGGATCTTTTTTAGTGTTCTGATACCCTCATCTGTTTACGTTCTTTTTCTAGAAAAGGCTACCTTACTTATGATATAAAACAGTTGCAGCTCTTTATTATGAAAATAGTCCTTGGGGCTGTAGAGATAGCCTAGCGGTTAAGAGGGCCGACCACTCTTACAGAGGACCCAGGTTCGATCCCCAGCACCCACATGGCGGCCGAGAACAGTGAACCGTCTGAAACTCCAATTGCAGGAGAACTCCAGTTCCAGGGGAATCCGACACCCTCTTCTGACCTCCGCGGCATTGCACGACACGGGCGCACACACCTGCTTGCAGACAGTACATTCATACACATACCGAAATAAAAAAAAAAAATAAAAAAAGAAAATAGTCCTTATTAAGTGTTCTTTATGTGGGGGAAAAAACAGACAGTTTTGTTTCCTGGTTTCCAAGGAGATAGGTTTTGGCATGATTTAGTTTATCAAGTACTTTTCTTTTTCTTTTTTTTTTTTTAATTTTATTTATTTACTTATTTTTATGTGTATGAATGTACTGTCTGCATGTAGGTTTGTGCACCCTCGTCATGCAATGCCTCGGAGGTCAGAAGAGGGCGTCAGATTCCCCTGGAACTGGAGTTAAAGATGGTTCTCAGCCGCCATGTGGGTGCTGGGTTTGAACCCTGGTCCTCTGCAAGAGCAGTCAGAGCTCTTAACTGCTAGGCCATCTCTCCAGCCCCTCAAGTGCTTTTCTAAGTGAGAAAACTGAAGGAAACTGCATGTAAAACATTTTGGCTAAGGTTTCCCTGAGGTTGCAGAGGGTCCTCAAGGCTTGGTTTGGCCTAGTTCCACGCCCACTGCAAGTGAATCTAGAAATATTTCTTGGTCACCTTGGGTTTTTCTGTCAGATGTTGGAAGAGTCATAATCTCTTCTTATCTTCATTCAGTCATTCATTCGTTAATGCATTTAACAAGTCTCTTGCTCATCTATTATACATCGAGCAATCCCTTCTCTGAACAAGGGGGTTTTGCATCTCTGCTTTGAGGGTTTGTATCAGGAACAGTTTTGAAAGCTCTGAAGAGAGATACTTAAAACACTATAGGGAGAAACTTTTGTAATGGTGAGTACTTTCAGTGTTGGTTTCATTCTGATGGGAAAACAATCAGTATCTGGACTTGGCTTTGGGAGGCTTTTTTTCCAGGTCATTTTGGTGATCAACATTTCTGAATTCAGCCTTTCTGCTGTTATTGGTATAAACCCAGAAACTTTATTCTTGTGTCTCGTGACTGGTAGGCTGCCAGCATGGTATCACTCCTCTAGGAGTGGGTCTGAATCTTACAGAGCCTTGGATCCTTGTGCATGTGATAGTCTGGAAATGTGGTCAGTGAATGCAGAAGTCAGGGTAGCGGACTGAGTGCCGTGCCTTGAGAACTAACGTGGCATTCACCCATGCTGCCAGGTATGTCATACTCAGAGCACTCAGTTCACGTCTTTGTAAGGTTACATTTCCATTTTAATTTGTTGTTAGGAATCCAGCATAGTATTGATTATGTATTAAAAGATTGAGTTATGCTAAGTGAAATGTAAGAATTTCCTCCTATGAGGGCCGTTGGCTGCTGTAAATCTGGTCTCATTGTTGCCAAAGAACACTGGAAGGTCTGTTCTGGTCTTGGCTCTGCTACATGCTACATGTGATCTTGGCTTTTCTTTCATTTACTTGTGAGCAGTATTCATTTGAGCACCTTCTAGTTGGCAGATACTTTCTATCATGGGTACATCAGTAAACAGCTCTGAGTGAGAGGATGCCCTGGGAAAGGAGGATTTTGTACAAAGGTGTGTGTGTGTGTGTGTGTGTGTGTGTGTGTGCGCGTGGGTGTGCGCGCGTGCCCTCGCTTTAAATATTCTTTCTGTCTCTCTGTCCGTCTAGCCATCTGTCTTTTTGATATAGTGTCTCCCTGTAGCCCCAGCTGTCCTGGAACTCACTATGCCGACCCGGCTGGCCTTGAACTCACAGAGATCAGAGATCTGCCTGCCTCTGCCTCCCGAGTGCTGGACTAAGGGCATGCATCACCATGCCCGCTTATTTCTTTATTTTATGTGTATTTAGTGTTTTCCCTGTATGTATGTAAGTATACCATGTGCAAGCAGTGCCCATGGAGACCAGAAGAGGGTGCTGGATCCCCTGGAACTGGAGTTAATAGGTGGTTCTTAGTTGCCATGTGAGTGCTTGGGAACCGAACCCAGGTCCTCTGCAAGAGCAGCCAATGCTCTTTTTTGTTATTGTTGTTTTGTTTTGTTTTGTTTTTTGGTCTTTTTCGAGACAGGGTCTCCCTGTAGCCTCAGCTGTCCTGGAACTCACGGTGTAGACCAGGCTGGCATTGAACTCACAAAGATCTGCCTGCCTCTGCCTCTTAAGTTCTAGGATTAAAGGCTTACGCCACCACGTCTTAACTGATGAGCCATCTCTTCAGCCCCCAAAGTTGTGTTTTTAAAGGACAGGCTTGTATAATGAAATGGTGGAAATGGGTGTTAGAGCTTTCTGGTAATAACTAAGTGGAATATGATAGCAGAAGTGGAGGCGATGAGAGGAGGCTGCATTCTGGGTGTGTCTGCAGTGGGGTGCACTGAATGTGTGCAGTCAGGGATGACACCATGCTTTGCCAGAACAACTGCTGTAATAGACGTGCTATTGATTAAAATGGAAGAGACTGGAGAAACAGGTCTGGGTGGGGAGTTCAAGTTCGGTTGATTTGTATATGTTGGGTCTAAGACGCATGTTGACATGAAAATCAAGCAGGCAGTAGGCATGTGTCAGTGTTCATGAACTTTGGTTTCCTTATCTGTGAAATGGGGGAAGTGTCTACCTTCTCAGAGTTCCTGAGATCAAATGAAGGTAAGAAAAGCTGTTCCTGTGTGGTAGTATTGTTTATGGGAAGAAGACTGTTCACCATCATAGAGACTTTGGACTCGAATCACTTAATAGGCCTGAATGTACTGTGGCTGACGTAAAGCTCTCTCTTGGATCCATCTTTGAGCCCTTCAGCTCCAGGGGAACTTGGTGTTCTGGTTCTCCAGGCTGAGAGAGAGAGAGCTGCTTCTTTGTAGTGTGTGGAGGCTACTGCATAGGGATCGGCACAGATCTGCCCCTTAAGAAATGTAGTTGGGCCACAGTAAATTAATGTAAATGGGAGAGTGGACTCTTTTCTAAATTGCTTATTATTTTAGGCTTTTTATAAACTAGGGAAGTTAAGGTTGATGGTAATAAGGATTGATTAGGAAGACTGCTCTCTCTGTCAGTTCAGAACATCTAATTACATACTGCCAGGTTTTTAAAATCACTTTGTATTTTATAGACGTAAATTGCAGATAAAATATGTAAAATATATTGGAGCCTGTTGGTTTAAAATGAAAAAACATTTTTGATTTATTTTTGTGTGTATGAGTGTTTTGCCTACATGTATGTAAGTGTACTCCTGTGGTGCAGTGTACGCAGAGGCCAAAAAGGTCATTGGATCCCTTGGAACTGGAGTTATGGACAGTTGTTGCTGCCATGTAGGTGCTGGGAATTGAACCTGGGTCCTCTGCAAGAGCAGCCAGTGCTCCTAACCTATGAGCTACCTCTCTAGCTCCTCTATTGGTTTAAAATTTAAGACTGAATAAAGATGTTGAAAGCATCAGTATTTTTTTTTTTTTTTTTTTTTTTTAGACAGAGTCTCACTGTGTAGACCTGGCTGCCCTGGAACACTGTGGTTTCCTTCTAATTAATACCTTCCCAATAGTTAGTTGTCTGTGTCTTTAGACAAGAGATTGGTCATGGGTCATACTTATTGGTTCTCGGCAGGATTTTTTTTTTTTTTTTTTTTTTTTTTTGAGGACAGGGTCTTCCTGTCCCTCCAGCCCTAGCTGGCCTGGAACTTGCTATGTAGACCAGGCTGGCCTTAAACTCACAGAGATCTGCCTACCTTTTCCTCATGAGTGCTGGGACTAAAGATGTATACCATCATGTCCATAATTCTTTTTAAAAATATATATATTTTACTATTTTTATTTTTATACGTATGAATGTATTGCCTGCATGCGTGTAAGTGCACCCATGTTGTGCAGTACCTCCAGAGGTCAAAAGAGGGCGTCAGATCCTCTGGAACTGAAGTTATGGAAGGTTGTTAGCTGCTCTGTGGGTGCTGGGAAACAAACCCGGGTCCTCTGCAAGAGCAGTCAGTGCTCTTAACCACTGAGCCATCTCTCTCCAGCCCCTAGTTGAGACAATATTGAACAGAAAGAGTTGTTCATATACAACTGGGTTTGTTCAGGGTGGTACAGCCATTATGGTGTGATGACTGTTTCCCTCAGAGTTTGATTATCCATAATCTTGGCCTTGGTATCAGTCTGTAGACCAGGCAGCCTACAGAATTCCCTGTCTTTCTTCCTGAGTAACTAGGATTATAAGTTTGTGCTGCCAAAGTTCCATCAGGTGTCATCCTGTGTGCCCATTGCAGGCCCTGGGATTTAGAAAGAGAAGATAAAAGATGCCTTAGATAAGCCAGGCGTGGTGGCGCACGCCTTTAATCCTAGCACTTGGGAGGCAGAGGCAGGTGGATCTTTGTGAGTTCAAGGGCAGCCTGGTCTACAGAGTGAGTTCCAGGACATCTGGGACTACAGGGAGACCCTGTCTCAAAAAGACCAAAAAAAAAAAAAAAAAAAAAAGCCTTAGATGGTTCAGCCCCATAGTGTGTTAACTATTGATGAACTGATGTTGGAGCAGTAGGTGCTCTGGGTATTGAGTAGAAAGAGTGGTAATGGTTTTAATGATGAAGGGCAGCAGGAGAGGCTGGAATTGTAACAGATACGATGGAGGCAGAAATCATTTGGGCTGCTCCTTTTTGGTCACATTCTCAAATTTATCAAATGGGTCTATCTGCTCAGTAATGGTTAAGTTGCATAATCTGTTTTTTATGGGGTCACCTACTGTACATTATTTTATTTCAGCTTAAGAAACTGAACTATAGGTGTACACTGTGATAATACTTGACACAATTACTGAAAATCTCCAACCCTTGTGTTTTCTTTTTGAAGTTAGAGGATTTAGAGCAATTATAAGAAATGATTTTAAAGGGATCCGTATGTTTACATCTTGTATCTTTTTCCATGTTTATTTTTTCTCCCATATAAGGAGCTGAGTCTTCCTAAAGTATTTTTTTAGGTTTTCCAAATCATCTGATGGCCTGTTATTTTAGCTTGTGTTTGTAATAGACATTTCTGCTGGGGGAGATGCTGTCTAAATGTCTAAAGTTACTATATTTATTTATATATTCTTGTAGTTTTTACCCTCTTGTTCCATTTAAACTGTACAAGTCAGTATTTTTGGTGTGCTCATAGAGTTGTGTAAGCATCTCCGTAAACAATTTTAGAACATTTTCATCACTCAGAAGAGGGCCTTCAAACCATTTGCAGTCACTCCCCACTTCTCCCCTTCTCCACCTCTGTTCCCCACACACCCTTGCCTTTACTAAGCCACCCTGTAGATTTGCCTGTTGTGGGCATTTCATGTAGAGGGGAACATGCAATATGTAGTGTTGTCATGAGCATCTTCTACCCAGCTTATTTTATTTCTGGCAGACATTGCACTTTGGTAGTAATGTTATAGATTAAAAAAACACACAGTCCCCATCTGCTGACGCAGAAATTGCAAACCTGTGCTGGAACCAGAGAGCAGGGCATGGGGAGTGGGGCAGATTGAGCTCTGAACCTTTCATGAACAAAACAACCCTCCGGGCCTGACCCCCACATGTGCTCAGTGTGCCTGGTTGCCTGATTGTCTTCCTTCTCCTTGCCCGAGTTACTGTCCTGTTTCTCCTTTGAATTTTTCAGATACATCTTAGAAGTCATGAGTCTTCCCTTTATTTTTGTCTGGTTTGGAAACAAACCCTGCTGTTCCCCTCCTTTGAATGGATTCCCATTTTTAGTGTTTTCTCTTAGTTTTACTGCCACAGGCTCAGAGCTGACCCTTCATGTAGGTGGTTGGCACAGTCTCCTTCCTGACCTGCCAGACTCCTGTTGCCGCAGCCTCTAGTAGTTCTTCTCCGAGTAGTTCTAATGTGTCCGTGGGTGCACGTGCTGCTCTGCAACTCAAGTGGCTCCAGTGCGTGGCCACCAAAGTCGAACTCCTGCTTGCTTTCACCTGGCCCCTTGGTCATATTTCCTGCTTATCTGATTTCCTTGGCTTCTCGGGGACTGTGTCTGCATTTATACGTTGGGCTTCTGCTCTTCCATTGCCAGCTGTTCTCTTGTCTTTGAACGTTTTGTTTGTTTTTAGTTTTAGTTCTGCTTTCAGGTTTGCTTCTATTCAGTTTAGAAGGTGCTCACGGTCTACCAGGCTTCTCCGCTCCCTTTCTCATCTTGGTTGCTGAATGTCCAGATTATAGGTGCTTCCCATCGCTCCTGACTTGCACTCTAGTTTTATTTGGATCTTTCTCATTTTTAAGATCTACCTCTTTGGGGCTGGAGAGATGGCTCAGTGGTTAAGAGTGCTGACTGCTCTTACAGAGGATCCAGGTTTGATTCCAATCACCCACATGGCTGCTAAGAGCCGTCTTTAAGCCGGGCGTAGTAGTGCACGCCTTTAATCCTAGCAATCGGGAGGCAGAGGCAGGTGGATCTTTGTGAGTTCAGGGCCAGCCTGGTCTACAGAGTGAGTTGCAGGCCAGCTGGGGCTATAGGGAGACCCTGCCTATAAATAAATAAATAAATAAATAAATAAATAAATAAATAAATAAATAAACTTTTTTTTAAAGATCTACCTTTGTTGAGGACTCTTCGGATATTATAGCTCACCCTGATTTCTCCCTTCTCTGAAATGCATTTTGCTCTGTTATATGCTTAAAAACCCCAGCATGTAATAATCAGGGAAGACTTGGGGGGATTCCATGCCAGAGTCCATTGTATGGGAGGAGGAGAGAGTATCCTTGTCTTCCTCCCATGGGTAGAACACTATGGGATTAAACAAAGATGTTTGAGCATCAGAAAGGACTTTTTCAATAGAACTGCCTGTAGGCATGATAGGGCATGGTCTGCATTGTTGGAAGCACTCATGCTTAAGGGTCTGTTCTGGACAGGGTCATTGTAAGGCACATCCAGACTGTTCATGGAGGGTCAGCTAGGTTAGTGGTTCTTAGGCTCCATGGACTATCACAATCCTCTGCAGAACATTTTTTTTTAGAGCATTTTAAGTATACCTTGGATTTCTACCTTGGAAGTTCACTCACATTGAAGTGTTGAGGAGGAAGGTTTGGCATCCTCTCATCAAAAGATGCTCTTGTCCTGAAATCCTTTGAATGTTTCAATGACCTACTATGTGGCTAACAGGGACCATGCGGCCCTGCTAAGGGGAAGGGGAACACAGTGCCCGCTTTGTGGATATTGTGGGGAACTGACCCCTCAGCACAGAGGCCAGCTGGCTACTTCCCGTAGCCCAGCCCGAGTGGTACTTTCAACTCAGGCCCTTAGCCTGGACCCATGAGACACGTGATCCACTCTTGGCCGTGACTTACCACCTGCCCAGAGACTGCTGAACCCTGGACAGGAATTTCAGGCTGATGGCTGATGGCCTATCTTCAGCCTATGTCCGCTCACAACACCAGGTACCCAGATTGGTGGTCCACAAGGGGACCTTTTTCCAACCCACTGGCCACCGAATGAAATGTAGGCCTACCTTGGCCTGTATGTTCACGATAATTAATAAAAATAACGGCCACTAATTCCGTGATGATGTTACTTGGAAATTCACATTTACTCCTTGCTACAGCCTGTTTTTATAAACCAAATGACATCAGTTCCAGGACCAATCATAAGCCCCCCAACTGTGTGCCACTGCACACCGTTGCCCCACCCAGCATCACGCACCTAGGCCACGTTGTTTGTTCGTCCTTGGGGTGGGGTCAGACCCTCTGCCACAGGGTGCCCTGAGGCGTGCTAGCTGAGAACTATCCCTGGATGGATTCAAACTGGATATTCCTACACTACTAGATTTTGGTTGAGCACTTTTGATGTATGGCCTTGTAAATAAAGGTTTTGGTTTTGCCTTCTTAGGACAGGGTCTAGAGGGGCTGCAGATGGCAGGAGAAACCCTGGTAGTGTTTGTATTCTTTTATTTTTTTTTTGGTCTTTTCAAGACAGGGTCTCCCTGTAGCCCCAGCTGTCCTGGAACTCACTCTGTAGACCAGGCTGGCCTTGAACTCACAAAGATCCGCCTGCCTCTGCCTCCCAAGTGCTAGGATTAAAGGCGTGCACCACCACGCCCGGCAATGTTTGTATTCTTAGACGAGGGGACCCTTTCTCATTTTGCATGTTTCTTATTTGCCCACAGGAATAAGTTCTTGGGTATCTATCTGGTCTTGACTGGGAAACTGTTACTGACTTTGTTTCTTGTAGGACCCATTAGTATGTGTTTAATTCAATTATCATTTTTAGTTTCTTGGCTAAAAGGGAGCCACCAGGTCTTGTTTCATGGCAGGTTCAGGGTGTTGTTTCCTTGTAATAGACCTAACATTGGCGCCCATTTAGCACTTCCTGTCACATTGTTTCTAATCTTTGTAACAAACCTGCAAGATCTTTGTAACAAACCTGCAAGATAGACCTTTGCTCCAGGAGCAGGGAGTTCCTGTGCTAACCTATGCCGCAGCAGCTAGATTGCAGTGCTGCAGTCATCTCTTGGAGAACAGTAGTTCCTGTTGTGTTTTGGCTGTGTGAGTTCAGTATATTTTCCTATTGGTAGTACCAGAAACTCTGTGTACTTTGATAGGGTGGCTCTGACCACCACCCTGTTAGCTAAACTGGTAATTTGTTTTAAACACTAGTCCATGGAGTACACTCTCCACCCACCTCTCCAGAGAAAGGCTGATCTTGCTGATATAATTTTTAAGTTTGGAATGTAGTTCATCATTTGTTCATGTTGACCTACAGTAGAGAGTCAGTGACTTTTTTTTTTTTTTTAATCTTCAGAGATGACCAGGAGTTCCTAGAGCTGTCATTTGATCCATTAGTTGGTGTCTCCCCTCCCCTTGACTTGTTGTAGGCCTTGTCATGGTTACCTCCACAATTAATACCTTTTATCAAACTCCACCAGCAGATTTGTTCTAAGTAAGATTCTGTACTTAGGCCATCACATTTTATCCTCATGAAATTTCTTTGCGATGGATTTTATCTAGCTCATGTGTTTGTAGGAATGGTTTTCTCTCACCTGTTCAGGCGCTAGATGAATAACTGAGGGGGAAGATGAAGAGGAACAGGTATTTCAAACTCCAGAGAAAGGCCTTGGGTGATTGAATTCTTCACTTGCAGTGGCCATGGCCGTGAATTCTTCACTTGCAGTGGCCATGGCCGCAGCATGGGGTTGCATAGTTTTTAGAAGGAATAGCTAGGTGGAATGTAAATATTTATTTCTGTGGTTTAAGAAGTTTAAATCTTAACAGAATTTGTAATAAGGACAGATTTTTATCTAGTAAGAAAACTTTCTCTTTTCAACCCAGCTAAGACAGGAAACTTGAGACATTGATTTTCTGCAACGAAATGCTCTATTTCCCATCTTGCATTGTAGATTCTGACGACATCCTACCAGTGACTTCCACTCTCATCAACTCAGCACCTGCTTTGGAAGTAAATGTTTAGAAGCCTGGGGAAATGCTAGAAATATGTGTCCTAGTCTGTCCTCCATTGCTGCGACAAAACACTCTGACCAACACCAACTTGGGGTGGAAAGGGTTTATACAGCTTACATCTCCTGGGTCACAGTTCATCATTTAGGGAGCCCAAGGCTGGAACTCAGGTCAGGAACCTGGAGGCAAGAGCTGAAGCACAGGCCATGGAGGAATGCTGTTCACTGGCTTGCTCCCCTGGCTCATGCCCAGCCTGCCTTCTTATACGGTACACAACCACCTGCCCAGGGTGGCACCACTCATTGTGGGCTGGGCCCTCCCACACTGCTCTACCGACCATCAAGACAATACTCCACAGATGTGGCCATAGGCCAATCCAATGGAGCCAATTCCCCAACTGAGGCTCCCTCAACCCAGGTGTGTCAAGTTGACACTAAAGCTATCCAGCACAATGTAGAAGTGTACAAATAGGTTGCCGGAAGTCAAATTGATGGAAAATATAGAAACAAGTGTGAGCATAGTTCCTAGTTTCTTCAAGTGGCTTCTAGGAAATCCATATTTATTTGATCTAACAGAATTGAAGCCTCCAGTAAAAGTTAACTTTTGGTGAAAAGGAGGACCTTTCTAGCCCAGACCTTTCTGTGGGGTTGCATGCTCTTCGAGCTCACACACCCTTCTGGACCTTTTATGTGCAGCTCACTTCTCAAAGCAAATATTTGAGACTTCTTTTTCATTTTAAGTAAATCCTCAAGATTCTCTGCTTTGGTTTCTTAGATAAGGCTTTTTGGCAGTTTAATAACAGGGCTAGGCTTGTGTTATCTTAATCCTGTGTTTGCTTTAGTATTTAGTCAGTTAATCTTAGGACCAAAGATTAATTTTGGAGAATATTGTTAAACTTTGGTGGCTGACCCAGGTCATGATGTGCCTTCTGAATGGCAGAGAGCCCTGATGCGACTCACTGAATTCAGTTCCTGGTGCTTCCTTTTTCAGCAAGATGCTTACCATCCTGCTTTTGGTTTATCAAGAAATGCAGCAGTGAATCACCTTGTAGGTCACCTTGTCTTGAGTTGAAGACTTTGCCTGTTAACTGCTTCTGTGGAGAGCTATGTTTTAAGTTATATAAGTGCACCCATCCAAGTCCATTAAGGATGTGCTGTAGGCACAGCTCCATCCACTTGCTGTCAATCCAAGCCAGTTCCTAAATAATCCTGAATAGTCGTCATTCACTTGACACATACTGAGCTGTTTGGTGTCAGGCGTGTGTGGGCTGTGGCGAGGCCTGTGCTGGGTGTCGTGTGGTTCTTTCAGGGTGCTTGCAGCTGGTGGAGAGGTTCTGAGAGAAGGGGAGTGTGCCCTCAGGAGACAAAGGAGGAGTGCCAAGTCTTCCTGCTTTCTCTTATGAAAACAGTATGAAGATCATGTGGAAAGTTTGGAAAATATAGGAAAGTATGAAGAAGAAAAAAGTCATTCATCTTTCTACCACCCCAGGGTAATTAACATTTCATTGCTATGCTTTCCTGGCTTTTAAAAATGGCTTCTCAAAACAAGCAAAGCCCAGAACTCTGTCCAGTAAAGGGAGGTGATATTTGGTCTGGGAGAAAGCACTTGTCTCTGGGAAGATTGGTATTTTGTTGGAACTATGAAGTGGACAGCAGCAACCTTAGTGAAGGACTGCAGATCTTCCTGGAAGACAAGCCCAGAGCATTGACCGTGGATTTCTCTGAGGAATGGCTGAGTTAAAGTATCTTCAGAAACTGCTGGGCGTGGTGGCACAGGCCTTTAATCTGTGAGTTCAAGGCCAGCCTGGTCTCTATAGCATGTTCCAGGTGGAGCTACAGTGAGACCCTGTCTCAAAAAGACCCCCCTCCCATACACACAGAAAAGCTGTGTTCAGAAACTGTGAGATAATTGTTGGCATTCCAGATGCTCTTCTCAAACACTAATTTCATTTGACCTCTGCTGGAGAATAAAACACTCCCTTCTTTTGAAGACAGAATGTTAGAGACAATTTGAATAGTTGCAGTATTTCTATAGTTTAAGGTTGGGAGAGTTTAAATGTGGGGGAGCCAAAAAGAAACATTTTCCCCCACACAGACACATGCATACATATGCACAGACATGTGCGCACATATGCAGAGATGTGCACACGTATGCACAGACGTGTAGACATGTGCACAGACACATGCACACATATGCACAGACACATGCACACATATGCACAAACAAATGCACATGTACACAGACACGTGCACACATATGTACAGACACGTGCACACACATGCACAGACACGTGCACACGTATGCACAGTCTGTTCTAAACTAGTGTTTTCACAATATACCTGTCAAACCTAGGAGCCTTTTGTTGCTGTTTTTTTGAGACAGCATCTCCCAGTAGTCCCAGCTGGCCTAGAACTCACAGAGATACATCTGCCCCTGCCTCCCAAGAGCTGGTATTAAAGGCCTGTACTACCATGCCCAGTAGAGTTTTCATTTTTATAGGTTAGATTTAGGAAATGGATTTAGAGGCCAAGTTGCTTGCTTGGAGTCAAAGCATTTTATGTCCAGGGCAGTGACAGGCACAAGTTTTGGAGCCAGAGACCTGAGTTCCATCCTGCCCTGTGGTTCCCCACTTTGGAAAAGGGGACGGTGATGATTCATACAATTCCCAGCATGGTTGGAAAGGTGAGGAGATGCTGTACTGCAAAATGAAATAGCCCTTTCCACAGCTTGGACTCCATTTCAAGAAAGGAGAGCTCTTCCCGAGACGTCACTTGTAAGGCAGCATAACAGTGTGTAGTAGACCACTGTCCAGCATGTACTCCCCACCCCCCGCTTTTTAAAAAAATATCTTTCCTGGGGCTGGAGAGATGGCCTAGCAGTTAAGAGCACAGACTGCTCTTGCAGAGGATCCGGGTTCGATCCCCAGCACCCACATGGCAGCTAAGAACCGTCTGTAACTCCAGTTCCAGGGGAATCCGACTCCCTCTTCTGACCTCCGCGGCATTGCACAACACAGGTACACAAACCTACAGGCAGACAGTACAGTCATACACATAAAAAAAAGTGTCTTCCCAACTTTCAGTGTTTGTAAATCTTCCCTTGTGTTTTTTTAAAACAAGATTGTTTTTCTTTTTTTAAAAATTTTATTTATGTATTTATGTGTATGAATGTACTGTCTGCATGCAAGTTTGTGCACCCGTGTCGCACAAAGCTATGGAGGTCAGAAGAGGGTGTCAGATTCCCCTGGAACTGGAGTTCTCCTGAAATTGGAGTTACGGACGGTTGTTAGCCGCCATGTGGGTGCTGGGGATCAAACCTGGGTCCTCTGTAAGAGCAGTTGGTGCTCTTAACCGCTAGGCCATCTCTCCAGCCCCCCTTGTACTTTTTAAGAAACTTGACAGATATATTTTGTTTGGATTAAAATGGTGGATTCTTAGATTTATAAAATAAATTACTCCTAAAACTCACTTGTTTATAGTTTTTTAAAAATATGGGTTGGAGAGATGGCCTAGCGGTTAAGAGCGCCTATTGCTCTTGCAGAGGACCCGGGTTTGATCCCCAGCACCCACATGGTGGCCGAGAACCGCCTGAAACTCCAATTCCAGGAGAACTCCAGTTCCAGGGGAATCTGACACCCTCTTCTGACCTCCGCGGCATTGCACGACAAGGGTGCACAAACTTGCATGCAGACAGTACATTCATACACATACAGAAATAAATAAAATTAAAAAAATATATATCAGCATGTAAAGCGGAGGGAAGGAGAAGTAAGCATACAATGGAGGAGGGGAGGAGTTGGCATTTGCCTGGTTTAGTTTTGACGGTTTTCTAGCCAACCAGAGGTTACAGCAGCAGGATGGACGCTACATGGAGATACTTCTTATAGACAAGTGCCCTTTTATCTATTCACTCACTCAGCAAGCAGGTCTTGGAATTGTCCTGTGGACAAGGGCATGGTGCTGGTCTTTGGGGCTCAAGAATAGTCCGACTATCCATGAGATTAAGCCCAATTGATAAAGTTACTGTTCAGTTTAGGAGTGCCAGGAGAGAGAAAATTAAGGAAAGACTTGACAAAATATGCTAAAATTATTGTTTGTTTCTATTAAGTTTTGAAGGTTAAACCCATGACTTTTGGAACCCTGTGTTCTAGAGCCGAGTTTTAAATGCACCCCTGAATTGTATGGATAGATTAAAATCTGACACAGAATTTATAATTGGTACATTTGAAGCATCTTTGTGGAAATCTCTACCCTGTAAATCTATGAACTGAGACATCCGAGGAGAAGTTCTCGACTTACTGGTAATTCTGTGATTCTGTTTTTAGAAGGTAGGAGCTGGAAATTGGGCTGATTTTCACACTTGAGAACTTAGGTAAAAGTGGCCACTTTATATTGAGATTCAGTCATGATTGAAGTAGCCTAAGCATTTTGGTGGCCTACATGTTTTGAAAGGAACCCCTGGAAGTTCAGAAAAAAGAAGCATGGTGGAGAGCCCCAAGGAACAACATTGAAGTGGGAGTAGGTGCAAATAAAGCCAATAAGCAAAAGTGGGAGCTGCTTCTAAAGAAAACCCCTAGCTAGGGCCATGGAAGAGGCAGATTTAAAACGGCTAGAACCATCACATAGTCAATTGTAGGTGGTTTTATGAGTGTAGGAAAACTCCCATTACCCTTGGTTACCTAGCCTTCCTGCCTTTCCACCCCGTGTGAGCTCTAAGCAGCTGTTCCTGGGCTTTTTGTTCCTATAGTTGCTTATTCTGGACATTTCATGTAAATGTTATCACGATATGTGGTCTTTTATGAGTGGGTTCTTTCACTTATCCTGATATTTTCAAGGGTCATATATATCTTTTTACTTTTTTGTGGGGGGAGGAGGAGAGGTTGATTTTAAAATGATGTTCCGGGCTGGAGGGATGGCCTAGCGGTTAAGAGCGCCGACCGCTCTTACAGAGGACCCGGGTTCGATCCCCAGCACCCACATGGCGGCTGAGAACCGTCTGTAACTCCAATTCCAGGAGAACTCCAGTTCCAGGGGAATCTGACACCCTCTTCTGACCTCCGCGGCATTGCATGACACGGGTGCACAGACCTACATGCAGACAGTATGCTCATACACATACAAAAATTAAAAAAAAAAAATATATATATATATATATAAAATGATGTTCCAAAGAGAAAAATAAGAGGGCACATAAATATGGAAACATAAATAGGCTGTTAGAAAGGTAGTGTTAAAGTTCTACTCATAAATGTTCCCGAAGGTCTGTTAGCTTGGTTGTCAGCCTATAGCTCTATTGGGAGATGTTGGAACCTTAAAGAGGTGGGGCCTAGCTGGAGGTGGGTGAGTCACTGGGGGTGTGCCTTTGAAGGGGATGTTGGCACTGGGACGTTGGCCTCTTCCTTTTTCTTCTCCAGCTTTGCTCCCCGCCCTGTTTTCTGCCTTGCCACAGGCCCAGAGCAGGGGGCCAGTCAGCTGTAGACTGAATGAAACCTGAGACCAAGAGCTGGAATAAACCATCTCTTCTCCAAGTTGGTTGTATCCGGTGCTTTGTAGAGCTTGATAGATGCATATGAACATACTCGGGCATGCACATGTGCCTGTGGAGGCCTGACATTGATGTGAGGTGTCTTCTTTAATCACTGTCTACTTTATTTACGTAGGCAGGGTTTCACACTGAATCCAGAGCCCCCTGGGCTAATCTAGATAGTCACTTTACCCAAGGATCCCCTGGTTCTGCCTCCCCGTGCACGGCTGTTTTGTGGGTCTCTGGATCTTGAACTCAGTCTTCAAGCTTGTATAGTGAGTGCTTTATCTACTGAGGCATCTCCCCAGCCCCCTGTTTTCATCTTTATAATCAGAAGCTCGCTTTCTTCCCTCAGAGGAACAGTGTTTACAGTTTCTATCACCATGTGCATACTTTTTGAAATTTGTAGAAATGGGGTCATGACGCTTTCTGTTTTGCTTAGCATGTAGAATTTATCCGTGCGTTGGCTTGTAGCAATAGTTTTTTTTTTTTTTTTTCATTGCTTTGCTCCAGCGTGTGGCTAGAGGACTAGGTTCTCGTTCTCAATGGTCATTTGAGTTGAGTTTTCAAGTGTTGTCCGTCTCTGTTTGCTGGGGTGCAGGTGGACATTCATTTGTGGTGTATACCTGAGCATGGACTTGGCTGTGCCATAAAATAGAATTACATTCAGTTTTCTAAACTGCATGCAAACTAGTTTAGTCTACAAAACATGATGAATAAAGAAGTTGTGCCACTTTAATTTAAAAAGAGGGAGCTTAAACTAACTCAACTCCACTTTCAGCTGTCATTTCTAGCAGGCAAAGTGTTTTTCAAACAGGGAAGGGTAGACTACAAAAGGTAAAAATCAGGAGAGTGGATTCTTACCCACATAAAATCAGCAGGAATCTCCAGGCTAAAATGAATTGTTCTCAGGACGTGGACATCTCTGCATCTCTTTTCAGGAAACCCAGCTGGGAAATGTGAAATAGAAGGTGAGAGCAGCTGCTGAAATCCAGAGGAGTCAGTTTTTTTTTCTTTTCCTTTCTTTAAGGAAGGGGATTGAATTTCATGTGAGTTCCTGGCAGAATTGCAGAGTAGGTTTAAACAGGTGATTTGATAGCACTGGGGAGAAAAGGTGGCTGTTTCCAAGAACCGTGATAGTTTCAGTATTCCAAAGACCTATTATTAGGTTCTAATTCCTGTAAGTTTATGAAACTCCTGGGCCAAGGGTTCAGTTGCGAATGTCAGATTCTCTACTGAGGAGGTCGCCTGTAACAAGTGTCCTTAAACATTTCCTTCCATGCATGTTTTGAATAGCTGGATGGCAAGGAGGCAGGTGAATTAGCAAGTAATCCCAAAATGTATGCATGGAGCCTAGAAAGCAGGCTGGGAAGGGCTCTGTGACATGGAAGAGGGAGATTGAGAAGCCTTTGATCTTCTAAATATGAAGAAACTGAAGTGTGGAGTAAGTGTCAGGTAGGAGCTGAGACTCTGGTACAGTTTTTTTTTGTAATACTTTCTTTTTTTTGGGTCTTTTTGAGACAGGGTCTCCCTGTAGCCCCAGCTGTCCTAGAACTCACTCTGTAGACCAGGCTGGCCTTGAATTCACAGAGATCCGCCTGCCTCTGCCTCACAAGTGCTAGGATTAAAGACGCATGCCACCCCTCCCGGCTGGTAATACTTTCTTAAATGTGGGTTATGAAAAGTTTTGTAGAAGGAAGTTGGCCTCACAGCCCCTTGGTGAAGGCCTTGCTTTATCATACAGAAATTGGGACTTTCACAGGCTTGGAGGAGCCCTGGAAAGGAGCGGAGTGATCAGATCTACATCTTGAAAGTTAGTGATGTGAAAGTTAGAGATTACTGTCCATCTAGGAGGCCGACAGGGAGAGGATTCTAGGTTTGGGAGAGGAGTGCTTTTTTTTTTTTTAATTTTTTTTTTTAATTTTTATTTCTGTATGTGTATGAATGTACTATCTGCATGCAAGTTTGTGCACCCGTGTCGTGCAGTGCCGCGGAGGTCAGAAGAGGGTCTTGGATTCCCCTGGAACTGGAGTTCTCCTGGAATTGGAGTTACAGACGGTTTCAGCTGCCATGTGGGTGCTGGGGATCGAACCCGGGTCCTCTGTAAGAGCGGTCGGCGCTCTTAACCGCTAGGCCACCTCTCCAGCCCCGAGGAGTGAGGAGTGCTTTTTAGTGCTGTCTTTGGAGTCTAGCAAATTTAGAACTAGCAGTGTAGCTTAGGGCAGAGGCGCC
This sequence comes from Rhizomys pruinosus, assembly GCA_009823505.1. NCBI lineage: Eukaryota > Metazoa > Chordata > Mammalia > Rodentia > Spalacidae > Rhizomys > Rhizomys pruinosus. Next base: position 490,704 of record VZQC01014772.1, on the reverse strand, counting down.
TGCCAGGCATGAGGCCTTAGGTTTGATTTCCAGCACCACTGGAAAAAAAAAAGCATTTCAAAGATGTGAAGAGTCCTTGGGACTGTGGAGTATGGGAGCAGAAATGCCAGTTAGTTACTCCTCTTAAAATTTATCAAAGCATGGGATGATGGACAGGAACACAGGTGGACAGTGCATTTGTATTAACAGTTTGTGGGGAGAATGATTAAGAAAATGCCCCAAATGTCTCCCTAGAAATGATGAGAAAACTTGAAAACATTTTTATTTGAAGAGAACTAAACTGGAGGAAGGAAAACAAAACAAGAGCCCCAAACTCCAAACTCACAAACTCAGCTGTTGGGTTTTTTTTTGGGGGGGGGCGGGTCTTTTCAAGACAGGGTCTCCTTGTAGCTCCAGCTGCCCTGGAACTCCCTCTGTAGACCAGGCTGGCCTTGAACTCACAAAGATCTGCCTGTCTTTGCCTCCCAAGTGCTAGGATTAAAGGTGTGCACCACCATGCCTGGCTAAACTCAGCTGTTGGAATCATTGGCTAAAACTTACACAGGAATAACTGAAAACACTGGGGCATTCTATATTTAGGACCAGGCACCAAAGACATTGCACATGAGAATATTTCTTGATTTCTATGTTTATGTGAAGAAAAAAATATACATTTGAATTTCCTTGTTGATTGAGTTGCTTTCTTTCTTTTGGTTAACTGTCTTGTTTATGCTTTCAAAGAACCAGCTCTTGGACTCATTGATTCTTTATATTGTTTTCTTTGTTTCTATTTCATTAATCTCTGCTCTGATTGTTGCTATTTCTTCCTGTCTGTTGGGTTTGGGATTCATTTCTTGTTGTCTTTTAAGTATCTTGAGTTGCAGTGTTAAGTTGTTTGCTTGTGCTTTTTCCTTTTTTTTTTTTTTTTTTAATGTAGGCACTTAAAGGCTATAAATTTTCCTCTTAGGACTGCTTTTAAAGTGTCCCAGAGGTTTTGTTGTGTTGTATTGTCCTTTTTGTTTAATTCCAGGAATAGTTTTATTTCTTTCTTAATTTCTCCTTTAACCCATTCATTATTCAGGAGTGTGTTTAATTTCCATGTCGTTACTAGTTCATGTAGTTACTAGGGCTTCTTCTTGTGTTGATATTAAGCTTTATTGCATTGTGGTCTGGGATTAAAGGCATGCAATTTTTTTTTTTTTTTAAGTATTTGTTGAGGTTTGTTCTGTGCTCTACTATGTGGTCAGTTTTAGAGAAAGTTCCATGGGGTGCTGAGTAGAAAGTATATTCTTTGGTGCTTGGGTGGAATATTTGGTAGATGTCTGTTAAGTCCATTTGGTGTATTGTATTGTTCATTTCAAATGTTTCTCTGTTTATTGTCCTGTTGACTTGTCTAATGGGCACAATGGGGTATTGAAGTTTCCTATTACTAGTGTTTTTGAGTTAATCTGTGCCTTAAAGTCCTGTAGAATTGTGTTTATAAAGTTTGGTGCACCAAGAGTTTTGGTGCTTGTATATTCATGATTGTGGTATCTTCTTGGTTAATTGTTTCTTTGATAAGAATGAAATGTCCTTCTTCATCTCTTCTTTTTACTTTGAAGTCTGTTTTGTCTGGTATTACAGTAGCAACTCCTGCTTGCTTCTTAGTGCCATTTGCTTGCTCCAGACCCAGATTCAGACGTTTTTCAGCCAGCCCTGGAGAACCAGTAGGTGGGCTCTCATGGTGTGGTGGTTCTGTGAGCTCCACTGTTGCAGTGAGTGTATGAGGCTGATCTCCATGCTGTGGGTGCATTCCAGACTCCCTAATCTCTAGCTTGGGAGCACCTGGGCCCCTTCCTTGGCTCCAGGCTAGGCTTTTCTGTCCTGGAACAAGATTCAGACATTTGCAACCAGCCCTGGAGATCTGGTAGAAGGACCCCACATGCAGGGGTTCTATGGGTTTCCCTCTCTCAATGAGTGCCTGAGGCTGACTTCCACTCTGTAGTGAGACCCTCAAACTGCGCTGTGGTGGCAGCATTCCACACTCCTTAATCCCTACCTCAGGAAAACTTGGGGCCCTTCCTCCATTTCACATGGTATTGGGGCCCTGTGGGTTCAAACCTACCTGATAGATACCTGTCTTGGGCCTCTGGAGGAACTCTTGACTAGCTGGGTGAGAATTAGCTGGTCCCTTCAGTACAAAGTCAGAAGTGAGAACTTGAAGCCTAGACCAGTCAGCCTTTCATACCTAATCAGAGGACAATGAAGGCAACTGAAGAATACAAGCAAAGTCAGTCTTCAAGTCAACAAGAAACACTTGAGCTTCATACCAGAATTACAAACAACAAAAGAAATCCACATGCTAAAATCACAATGGGGAAAAAAACACTAACACGAAAAACCCAAATAATATGTCTCCATTAAATACTACCAATCCTGTAGAAGAGTGCTACAATGAGGACCCCCAGATGTTACCCAGGACACAGAATTTAAAAGAACTATCATAGACATGAGCAAAGAATTCAAGGAATTTAAAGAACACTGAAATAAATCTAAGAACTAAAAGAAGATAGCAGTAAACTAAAAGAAGATAATGATAAACTGAATTCACACAAAACAGATAAACACTGAGGAAAACCCAGGCTAAAATGAGAAAGTGGAACACGCAATAAGCCATCTGGAAAAGACAGGAGAGAAAGCCTCATTAACAGAATGGATGAAGTAGAAACTAGAATATCAAGACTGGAGGATAACATGGAAGAATTGGACTGCTCAAGCAAAGATTATGAAAAGTTAAAAAAAAACAACAACAACCAGGAATGGAATATTCAGGAAATGTGGGACACCAGGAAAAGACCAATCCTACGCATCATAGGTAGAAGGTGGTTGAAGAATCTCAGGATAATGGTATTGACCAAATCTTCAACAGGATTGTAGAAGAAAATTTCCCCAGATTAAGGAAAGACATACCCATACAAATACAAGAAGCACATAGAACACCAAATAGACAGGACCAGAAAAGAAATTCCCCATGCCATATCATAGTAAAAATTCTGGATTTTTGAAATTAAGAATATCAAAACCTGCAAAAGAAAAACAAGTCACACATAAAGGAAAGTCCATCACAATTACAGCTGACTTTTCAGTGTAAATGGTGAAAGCCAGAAGAGCTTGGACCAAAGTATTCCCAGTTCTAAATAACTATAGATGCCAACCCGGCATACTTTACCCAACAAAAATGTCTGTTATAGTTGAATGAGAAAGGAAAATCTTTCATGACATAAATAAGCTGAAAGAATTCATGTCCAGGAAACCAGCCCTTCCCACAATACAAAGAGTGGAAGAAAGGAACACCTATACCCAAATGGGAACAGAAAGTAAAGGTATAACTGTGGAAATAGAAACCTAGACTAAGAATGCAGACAGAAACTGCAATAATGGGAAGCAATGTACATTTCTCAATAATAACTTTAAATATCAATGGACTGAACTCCCCAATCAAGAGGCATAGACTGGTAGAATGGGTTAAGAAACAAAATCCATCTTTTTGTTGTCTGCGAGAAACCCATCTCACCTTCAAGGACAGGCACTATCTTAAGGTGAAAGGGTAGAAAAAACTATGTGTATGAGTGTATTGCCTGCATGTGTGTTAGTGCACCCATGTTGTGCAATGCCCTTGGAGGTCAGAAGAGGGCATCGTATCCTCTGGAATTGGAGTTATTAGCCACCATGTGGGTGTTGGGAACTGAACCTGGCTTCTGCAAGAGCAGCCAGTGTTCTTAACCATTGAGCCATCTCTCCAGTCCCCAGCAAACTCTTTTCACCTGAGAAATTCTTTAGTGACCTCCATGTGGTATATAGGCATATAAAATTGGTAATGCATGTCTACTGACAATAAATCAAAGTTATTTTAAAAGTTTTGGGACATATGTATATCTATTTATTAAAGATGGAAACGTGAATAATAATGAGATGGATGTGTTTATTTATTTTTTTTTAATTTTATTTATTTTATGTGTATGAATGTACTGTCTGCATGTAGGTTTGTGCACCTGTGTCGTGCAATGCCGCGGAGGTCAGAAGAGGGTGTCGGATTCCCCTGGAACTGGAGTTCTCCTGGAATTGGAGTTACGGACGGTTTTCACCCATGTGGGCGTTGGGGATCGAACCCTGGCCCTCTGCAAGAGCAGTCGGTGCTCTTAACTGCTAGGCCATCTCTCCAGCCCCGGATGTGTTTTTTTATATAAATAATTGAGTCTTGGCTGAATATTTGATACTACAGGACAAGGGAATCTTTAGCATGTTTTCAGAATTGATTGATACTGTGATTTTATAATTATCAGTGCTAAAAGTACTGCTTTATATAAATACATAGGACAGCATGGCAGAAATATGTTTAGGGGTATTTTCAGAAATTGTTATAAATTCTGTCCTAATCCCAAGACAAAAAGTCATTGACTGCTTTTTCTACTTTTTTTTTTTTTTTTTTTTTTTTTTTTTTTTTTTTCATTTTTTGGAGACAGGGTCTCCCTGTAGATTCCCCCTCCCCGGCCCCGGCCTGGAACCACTCTGTAGTTCAGGCTGGCCTTTAGGATTAAAGGTGTGTGCCACCACACCCAGCTTTTTTTTTTTTTTTTTTAACCTTGGGTCTACAGCTGTATTAGTTACTCGTCTCATTGCTGTGACAAAATGCCTGAGAGCAACGTAAGGCATGGTGGGAGTGAGGCAGCTGGTCACAGTGCATTTGCAGTCAGGCAGTTGGGAGAGGATTGCTGATGCTCAGCTTACGTTCTCCTCCTGTTTATTTAGTTCAGCATCTCAGTTCATGAGATGGTCCACCACCCACATTCAGGGTGGGTCTTCTTTCCTCAGTGAAATATCCCTGGAAAGGCTTCCACACACTGCCCTGCCCAGAAGTGTGTCTCCCAAGTGACTAAATCCTGTCAAGTGGACAGTAATATTAACCATCACAGCATGTCAGACGGCATTTATTAAACATGGCACCACCAAACAACTCACAAATATACAAATTTGATACTTAAATGCTGAGGAATAATGGTAGGAAAATATTAAAAGTGTTAACTGTAATTTAACCTTATATTTCTGTAGGAGCAGAAAAGGGTGTGTATAATAAAAACATTGCAGTTCAGAACACAGTAGTTTAGCATCTGCAACGAGGTGTTCCAGGCAGTTCTCCTTGGTGTTATGTGGTGTGATGGCATGTGTGCAGAGTGTGCTTGTTGTGTGTTCAGAGCCAAGTCTTCAGTGAAGCTGCAGGTGCAACATGCATGAGCATTGCCAGAAACCTTTTGTGCTCCTTACCTGTTTTTTTTTTTTTTTTAATTATTTTTGGTAACCGTGTTCAGAAACCTTTCATTCATTCTTGGCAGATATTTTCACTCACCCTTTGCATATGTGATTACAACCTGTTCTAGTTTGCTTTCAATTGCTGTGACAAAACCCTCTGACCAAAACCAACTTGGGGAGGAAAGGGTTTTATTTAGCTCTCAATTCCCAGGATACAGTTCATCACTTAGGGAGCCCAAGGTAGGAACTCAGGACAGAAGCTGAAGCACAGGCCATGGAGGAGTGCCCCTTGCTAGCTTGCTCTCCTGGCCATGCTTTCTTAAACAGTACAGGACCACCTGCCCAGGGGTGGCACTGCCCACAGCGGGCTGGGCCCTTCCATATTACTCAACAGTCAAATACCACATAGACATACGGTCTCAGGCCAGTCCAATGGAGGGAATTCCTTACTTGAGGGTCCCTCAACCCAAGTGGGTCAAGTGTCACTAAAGCTGTCCAGTACACAGCCCAAATTTAAGTGCTGTATTGTAAAGAAAGCCCATTTGGATTCAGAGCCTATAGAGGGATGTAATCTAAGATAAAGAGCCTAACTTCAGCTTGTGAAATAATCATGTCCTTTCTCTAAGGACCTACAAATGCAAGAGTTATTTTGTAGACAAATTTTGGGAATCATTGTAGTGGTATTATGTCTCTTCTCATTTTGATGTTAGTAAATAGGCATCCTGTCCTTCAACTTGGCAATAAGATTGATTAAATTTAGGGTGTAGGCTTGGAGAGATGGTTCAGTGGTTAAGAGCACTCGCTTTCTGGCAGAGCACCCAGGTTCGTTTCCCAGCACCCCCACGGCAGCTAACAACTGCCTGTAACAGGGAATCCATGCCCCTTTGATCCCTCTGTGGAGGCGCTTACGCACAATGCAGGGAATACACTTGAACACATAAAAAATAAAAATAATAATTATATCATATATCTAAATATAAGATAGAGTGAACAAAAAAAAATCAAAGTAGGCCTCATGTCATGTCTAGCTTGAGAATATTTCATTTCTGGAGAGAGAGCCACAGAGCCAGCCAAACACAGCCACAGGACAAATGTGAGCCACCCCAGTAATCACGGTGAAGGACAGTGTGCATTTTAGTAACTCCTCAATAAAATTATTGTTTCTAAAAGTTGAGTGTAGCCAGAGTCTGAGTTTCTTTTTCAAACTGATTTGCCATTTTTTTTTTTTTGTTTTTGAGACAGGGTCTCCCTATCACCCCAGCTGTCCTGGAACTCACTGTGTAGACCAGGCTGGCCTTGAACTCACAAAGATCCACCTGCCTCTGCCTCCCAAGTGCTAGGATTAAAGGTGTGCGCCACCACGCCCGGCTGCCATTTTCTTAGGGAGAGTGTAGGTATGATCTTGTCCTTGTTGTTCTCAGAGCTAATGCTCAGTAGTCTGTGAAGTGTCTTATGAAAGCTGTTTGCCCCAGCAGGATTGGAGACAGGCTCTCGGTCAAGGCGGCACTGACATTTACTTTCTAGTTGGAGGCGTCTCTGGAGGCCTTCCGCATGAGTATTTGTATCATAACTGGCTCAGAAGTGTGTAAGTGATCTTTTAGAAGGTTTTGCCCTTGAGTGTTCCCTGAGAAGTATTTTATGCAGTTTGATAGTACAAAGTAATTTGATTACTCAGAGACATCACATGTCCTTGGTAAGAGTCTGTTGCCATTTCAAAGAACAGTATTTTTTCCATCTTTGCCAGCTGATTTTATGGAATCTAATTTCTTTATACCAAGAAAAGAATTTTAACATGCATAATCGCTTGATGTTTTCAGTCTGCTTTTGGTGTTAGGTAATAGTGTCATATTTTAGTTACCTGATGTGTCAGTGGTTTCAACATGATTATCTTTCCCCCGAGGGATGGGAAAAATCAGTGAAAAGTTCACTGCTGCCTTTCGAGTTAAGTTGTGCCCTGGCACAAAGCTGATCGTCTTGGCATGTGCACAGCATTAGCTCACCTTGCCTGCTATTTGGAAAGGTTCCGAAAGGGCTACCTAACACTCCAGGATTCCTATGAACTCCAAGTGCTACAGAGTGATGCCTATTGTACCCTGTTCTCATGTCTTGCCAGCTAACTCTCATCACACTCTTTATTGACATAAAATCAGTTAGGCAAAAACCATTTTCTTCTCCTTGCCGGCGGTGCTGATGACATTTACAAGAAAGTACATGTAAGGAAAGATTTGAGTGCTGATTGTGGATGGGAGCACTGGCTCGAGACAAAGAACATTTGGGTTCAGGGGAATGTTCTTCTTTACTTGTTTCTTTCAATCTCAGCTCTTCATTTCTGGAAACAAAAGAATATTTGCTGTGTGTATTGGTCAGGGTTTTTAGTTACAGATACAAAGATCTACTCAGTAAATAGGCAAAAGTTGAGTTACAAAGGGCGAGTATTTAGCAAAGCAGCTGACTGGCTGGAGAAAAAGACTGTAGGCTGAGTTTCTGGAATCCTTGCCAGTAGTATCTGTGGAAGTGGCCTGCAGGGGAGAGAGAGCCTTGGTCAGGGTGGCCCAGAGGGAAGTGAGAGCTCGATCACCTCTGTTCTTCCTGGCACTGCATTCCCACGCACCTTCAGCCTCCCAGTGTGGCTATTCTGATTCCCACATGGTGTGTCTGGTTGGAGGCACCAGTTCACATGTCTGCCTGTCTGTGGGAAAAGAAGGCAAGAAGCATAGCCCCCTTCCTCAATTCAGTTTTGAAGTTCTATTTTGGGAAGCTGAACTTTGCACAGTATGAATGGAGGTGAACGTGGAGCAAAGGTGATTCTGGGTCCTTGAATTACAAATGCTCAGTATAGCACCTAGTGGCAACGAAACAGTAATGACAGTTACAATTATAAATAACATGATGGGAATCAATAGGAGTCTAGATAATTTTAATTATTATTATTATTATTTGGTCTTTTTGAGACAGGGTCTCCCTGTAGCCCCAGCTGTCCTGGAACTCACTCTGGAGACCAGGCTGGCCTTGAACTCACAAAGATCAGCCTGCCTCTGGTTCCCAAGTGCTGGCAAGTTTTATTATTTTATGCTATTTACCCCTTCCTTCCTCTCTCCCCTCCCTCCCTTCCTCCCTTCCCTCCCTCCCTCCCTCCCTCCCTTCCCTCCCTCCCAAACTCTCCCTCCCTCTCCCTCCCCCCCTCCTTCCTCCCTCCCTCCTCCCTCCTCTCCCCTCCCTCCCCTCCTCTCATCCTCTCCCTCTCTCTCCTCCCCCAGGCTCTTTGGGTCTCTCTGTATCTCCATATCCCCAGCTGACCTGGAACTTCCTACGTATACCAGGCTCGCCTTGCTGAGTGCAGAGTGCTGGCATTAAAGGAATGTGCTACGATGCCCTGCGAGTCTAGGTAATTTTTATATACTTTTATAGCAAGAAACAGTGCCTAAAATGTGCTTAAAACTGCAGTAGTTTCCTGTTGTTACTTAGAATTCTGTTAATCCAGTAAGAGTATGCTGCTGATAGAGCCCGCGACAAGCACAGCCCCAGGTTCCTTGGTCCTTTGGGGATACCACCTTAGGTCAAGGCCTCACCTGGTTGATTTGTTCTTTTTTTTTAAATTTTATTTATTTCTGTTTGTGTATAAATGTACTGTCTGCATGCAAGTCTGTGCACCCGTGTCGTGCAATGCTGCGGAGGTCAGAAGAGGGTTTTGGATTCCCCTGGAGCTGGAGTTCTCCTGGAATTGGAGTCCTAGACGGTTCTCGGCCGCCATGTGGGTGCTGGGGATCGAACCCGGGTCCTCTGTAAGAGCGGTCTGCGCTCTTAACCGCTAGGCCATTTCTCCAGCCCCCTGATTTGTTCTTTTAATAACAGAGTTGAGACTTCATTGGGCCAGTATAAATTCATTACTGTTAGTGTGGTGGCACACGCCTTTAATCCTAGCACTTGGGAGGCAGAGGCAGGTGGATCTTTGTGAGTTCAAGGCCAGCCTGGTCTACAGAGCGAGTTCCAGGACAGCTGGGACTACAGGGAGACCAAAAAAAGACCAAAAAAAAAAAAAGAAAAAAAAAAAAAAAAAAGAAAAATCAATGCGAATTTGTGATTATGGATTAGCAGATTTGCAAAACATTGCATTATTATAACTTAAATATTTCTTATTTTTATTTTATGTGTATGAGTGTATTGCCTGAATGTGTGGAAGTGCACCTGTGTCATACAGTGCCAACAGAGGTCAGAAGAGGTCAGAAGAGGGCATCTGATTCCCCTGGAACTGGAGTTAGAGATGGTTGTTAGCTGCCCTGTGGGTGCTGGGAATTGAACCTGGGCCTCTGCAAGAGCAGTCAGTATTCTTAACTGTTGAGCCATCTCTCCAACCCCACATTATTATAACTTAATACATGTGACTGGTTTCTTACATTTTTTCTTTTTAAAATGTAGTTCTAGGAGATTCTTAGAAATTTTTCCATTTTGGGGCTGGCAAAATGGCTGTGAGTAAAGGTGCCAAGCCTTCCGACCTGGGTTTGATTCTCCTTGGTGGATAAGTAAACTAACTCCAGAAAGTTGTCCTCTGTGTCCCTTCCCTTTCCCCCTCACAATAAATAATGTATTAAAAAACTGGGGGGGGTAACCCCATTTAGGAAGCCAACACCAGAAGTTTTGACTTGCTTGGCTGTGGGTTGGTGAAAGGCTCACTGGCTTCTGAGAGGAGCAGAGCCGTAGGACCTGCCAGAGTTGTTTAGGGAGATCTGAGTCAGGGCGTCCTGGTGGCACTGCTATTGATTGACTAGCACTGGTGGTCCTTGATGTGTCAGATGAGCACTTGGATGTTTAGTCTTGAGTTTTGAAGAAAATGAATCATAGTCGTAAGAGTTTGTTCAAAATACCTTGGGGAAAGTCTGCTGAGCATGCGTAACCAAAGATGCAAGTTTCACTTGGTAACACAAGCTTTGGAAATGAAGAAGGTTGCACATAACTGTCTTCTGTTTTCTCTTCTGGGTTTTCATTCATTTTAGCAAAGGCATTTGCCATTACACACATGGTCAATACTAATTATGAGTCACTAGGAAACATGGTATGGTTCATTTTGTCTCCTTTTGGCCTCTACTCAGACCCTGCTTTGCAATGTGTCCTGCTGAGCCCCCTCATCCTTTAGTATTCTCTTGCCCTTTTTGTCTGCAACTACTCACATTCCTTTTTTTTTTTTTTTTTTTTTTTTTTTTTTTTTTTTTTTTTTTTTTTTTTTTTTTTTTTTTTTTGTTTTTTTTTTTTTTATAAGTGGCATACAATATGTTTATCTTTTAATATAAGATTCCATAGTTAGTATATGGTAAGAAATTTCATTCGTCTACAGATATGGCCCCGATAAGCTTTTCTCTAGGTTCTCTGTCCTTTCCAGCCCTGTGAATATGGCTGAGTTTATAGTGGCTCTCATGGGTTCATTCCTATTTATGGGTTCCAAGCCCAATTAGATAGCTGTTGAACATCCCCCAGACAACAGTGCCTCTACTGCACGAATAGAGGTAGTTTGGGGGTGCAGGTCATTATGGCTGTTAGAGTTTGGTGTTGGGTTGTACCCTTGATTGATTTTCTCTTGCAACAGCACACACATTGCCTAGAATTATGAACACTTAATAATATTGAAATAAGATGTGGGTAAAGGATAATTCCTGCCAAGATCGAGTATTTTCCACAAGTAACAGTTTTATTTCTTTAGTCCTTTTCCATAGGTTACTTTGACAACCTAGCAGTAAAAAGAAACTCAAAATATGGAGAAAGTAATGTAATTAGATTTTGTGATCATCAGTTTGTATCAAAATAATTATGCTAGAAGTTGAAATCAGACTCTTATCCCAGGTTCACAGACAGGGGTTAAAATGATGACATTTCTTCAAATATTTTCATTACTGACCATTTTCAGCTTGGGCTCTATTCATTGTCAGCAATTCTCACAGTAAATATTTTCTTATATTTAAGAAAAAAGTGTTAAAATCTATGGAATTGGGGAGATGGCACAATAGATAAGGTGCTTGCTTCAGAAGTATGCGGACTGAGTTTTGATTCCCAGGATGCATGGAAAAGCCCGGCAGGAGTGGAACTTCCTGTAATCCCAGTATTTGGTAGGCAGAGAAAGGGGATCCCTAAGGCAAGCTGGCTAGCTAGACTACTCAGAGTCAATGAGCTCTGGGTTCAGTGAAAGACCCAACCTCCATAAATATAGATTACAGAAGTTAACAAAAATACGCAGTGTCAACCTCAGGCCTCTAGAGACGAGACATGTACACACAGATGTGTATGCACCCACATATATGTGTGCCCACATGCATGCATAATGCAAACATACTATACACATGTACATGTGCAAAATTATACACTGTAACATCTAAATTCCTTACATTCTTGTCCAAATATTCCTTTTTGGTGTCCATAAGGGCTTCTTC
>VZQC01014772.1:366059-468737 GCA_009823505.1 Rhizomys pruinosus | reverse complement strand
GGACTGAACCCAAATAAATGGACTGGTTAGAAAGGTGACATTGGCGGGGGGAAGAGACATTTTTTTAAGTAAATAGGTTATTTTTTTTAATTTGGATTTTTTTTTTTTTTTGAGATATGGTCTCCCTGTAGCCTCAGCTGTTCTGGAACTCACTATGTAGACCAGGCTAGCTTCGAACTCACAGAGATCTGCCTGCCTCTGCCTCCTGAGTGCTGGGATTAAAGGGCTGTGCCACCAAGCCCTATCTGTTTTTGAGATAGAGTCTTAACTATGAAGCCCTGGAGCTGTGAGGCCCGGAACTCTATGTAGACCAAGCTGGCCTGAAACTCAGAGGTCCACATGCCTCTGTCTCCTGGTGCTGGGATTAAAGGTGTGTGTGTACCCCCCATGCCCAGCAAATTAAAAACAAAACCAAAAACATGGCAAGTGAAATTCTTCAAGCAACTACAAGTTGTTGATGGGGTTGATTACCTAAAACAGAAAAGTGATGATCAGCGGCAGTTGAAACTCAGGCAAGGTGGCATGTGAAACTGTATTTAACAAACGTGTATGCTTGTATCAGCCTTAATTTTTTAAAATATTTTTGTGTGTAGGAGTGTTTTGCCTACATGTACGTTAAGTGTTGGATGTGCATGGCTGGTTCCCACAGAGGGCAGAAGAGAGCATCAGATCCCTTGGAATTGGAGTTACAGACAGTTATTAGCCTCCATATAGGAGGCTAACTGAACACAGGTTCCCTGCAAGAGCAGCCAGTGCTCTCAACTACGGAGCTGTCTTTCAAGTCTCATCCTTAATTCTAATGCCTACCCACTTCTGCATGATTGCTTGATCAATCAACCTACCTTCCCTCTCTCCCTCCTTCTCTTCCTCATTTACTCATTTAAATCTCAAAGACATACATTGTTTTAATAGTTTCTCTACCTTTGTTCACACCAAAGTACTATAATAGTTCTCAGCAGGAAAACTTAGCATAGATCTGTACTCAGAAAAATTTGGAATTTACAGGGCCAGTGTTAAGAAATGAAGTTTTCTCCAGGTGGAAAGGGAACTGTGCCAAGCAAATCAGAACTCTTCCCCATCCCCACTGTTCCAGAGAACCACGTTGCATAGAGACGGTACTAAGTTGGGCCCATCACTGTGTGTCTGGGTACAAGAATACATTTCAGAGATATATCAACCTAGCTTTTAAAGTAATTACCTAATTTGTCTAATTGATCATGAGGTATTGGGCCATTTATAAATTAGTTTTTGTATATGTTTAAGAGGGTTACTTTCAAGTTTAAAAATATATAAAAATTAAGCTTTAAATTGGCTCATATGAAGAGGTGATAGTAGCAATTGAGTAAAGATTCACAAGTCATGTAGTAATTATAGCATGACTCTTGCATGGAGCTTAAGTTTCCTGTCTGTACTTATTACTAGTTAACAGTAGTCCATTTGTAGAACTTAAATGTACCAACATAGAAACTGCCCAGTGCAGAGACACAGGCTTGGATTTCTAATGAGGCACAGTGAGCCTCATCGGGTCCTGGGTGTCATCCTCACTAGTTGCCCTGCATTTGTCTCTCCTCATCCTGTTCCCTGCTTGGAACACTCAGGGTCTCCTCGTTGCTTGGAGCAGAAGTTCTCAAACTTCCTGGTTTTAGAAGCCTGTTACACTGTTAAAACTAAGGACTCAAAGACCTGTTTATGTTTACTGTATCAGTCTTTACTGTATTAGAAATGAAGATGGAATAACTTAAGCATAGTGATTTGTAGGTGTGTATTGTTAGCTGCAGAGTGATGACACTGTCACAGTCTTGTGCCTTCTGGAAAACACTGTGTACTTAGAAAAGACCGAGAGTGAAATAGCAAATAACATTAGCTTTGGATGTTAGGTTTACTGAGGTATACTTTATACACAGGGAAGTCTACCTGTTTAGGTAAATGCACATGGCTGGCTGACTGTAGTGAAGGTAGAGCATTCCCATTGCCCACATTCCTCTATTCCATCTTGTTTTCTGTTGCTATTCATTTTGTTTCATGCTTCTAATGTGTTTTAATGAGTAAGTATGATACCTTTACATTTTTACGTCATATGTATAAGGTGCTTTCTCATATCTCCCTGTTTTCATTTTCATTTCAGCTCTGTGAAGTATGTTGCACAGGTTTTATTTGACATCTTTTATTTCTGTTTTCATCAGACAAGGACATTAAGTGCAAAAACTGGTTCTTAATCAGGCTGCAGATTAGAATAGCCTGGGAGCTTTAAGTAAATGTCCTGATATGCCAGACCAGTTAATTTCTGGAGATATGGCAGGGAGGGTTAGTATTTCTTTAAAAAATTTTCTAAATTTCTATTTCATGTGTATGAGTGTATTGGCTGCATCTGTGTAAGTGCACCCATGTTGGTTGGCAATGCCTAAGGAGGTCAGAAGAGTTATTGATGAGGTCAGAAGAGTTACGGACAGAAAAACAAACAAAAAAAATAAAAGAAGAGTTATGGACAGTTGTTAGCTATGGGTGTTGGGAACAGAAGCTAGGTCTTTTGTAAGAGTAGCCAGTGCTCTTAACTAGTGAACCATCTCTCTGGCTTAGTATTTCTTAAAAATATTAATTACTGTTGGGGTCAGATGGCTCAGCAGTTAAGAATGGTTGCTGCTTGGGCTGGAGAGATGGCCTAGCGGTTAAGAGCACCGACCGCTCTTACAGAGGACCCGGGTTCAATCCCCAGCACCCACATGGCAGCCGAGAACCATCTGAAACTCCAATTCCAGGAGAACTCCAGTTCCAGGGGAATCTGACACCCTCTTCTGACCTCCACGGCATTGCACGACACGGGTGCACAGACTTGCATACAGACAGTACATTCATACACATACGGAAATAAATAAAATTAATAAAAAAAAATTAAAAAAAAATGGTTGCTGCTGTTGCAGAGGATGAGAATTTGGTTCTTAGCACCTACATCTGACAGCTCACAACTGCCTGTAACTCCAGCTCTATGGGATCCCACAACATCCCACATCCCTCTGGCTTCCCTGGGCAACTGTACTTGTATACAGGCCTCCCCCCCCCCCCCCCCCCCCCACAGACCCATACACCTAATTAAGAAAAAAATCTTGAACATCTTCAGTGGTGAATTTCCTAGACAGCCACAGAGTCATTGTAATGGTTTGCCATCAAGCCTTAGTGGTGATGGACTTACTACTGGAACCAGGGTCTTTTGACTGCTGCTTTCATTAATGGTCTTTTTTCCACACTACAAACTTTGATGTGAACAGAAACATTGCAAGATTTTTTTGGGGGGTGGGGCGTCTTTTTGAGACAGTGTCTCTCTTTAGTCCCAGCTTGGCCTGGAGCTTGCTCCCTAGACAGGCTGGCCTTGAAACTCAAAAAGATCCGCCTGAATCTGCCCCCCAAGTGCTAGAACTAAAGACATGCACCACCAAGAGATAAGTCTTTTTAAAATATTTAAAAAAAAAAAAAAAAAAAACAAACTCCCGATTTTAGAGTCAAAAGACTGCATTTCATGTGTGGTTCTGCATTCATTAACTGTGGAGTAACAGATATCCAATTTCTCACATTTTAAAGTATGGAAACTTCCTTAAACACTGGAAGTTTATTGTAGAGATCAGATTACATAATGTGTTAAAGGACTTTACAGTGCAAAGTATTTTTTTTTCTTCTTCCTTTTTTTACTTGTTTCCTGCATGGTTTGTCTCCCCAGTCATTGTTCACAGGACTCTGAGAAGGCGTAGGAATATGCAGGTGCAGACTTGAAGCCCAGCTTCATCTCCAACATTGTGGAAAGGGACTGTACATCATGGGGCAGAGCCCTATGCTCCCGTACGCCACGAGGACAGAGCCCGGGGAGAGTGACCTCCCGGGGTATCCATGTTGGAGTCAGAGTGTTTTCAAAACTTGTTTTTACTTGTTCCTGTTTATCAGCTAACTTTCCTGGGGTTCATAAATTACACAAATAAAATAAAAATACAGTCTTACTGAAATAGATGACACAGAATTGTGCAGAGGTCAAACCTAGAGCTCATTACAGTTGCAGGCTTCAGGTTCTTTGTGTACATTTAAGTGAATTGATATGCATGTGTGCAACATAAATCTTTCTGATAGTCTTACTGTGGAATCTGACCTGTGCTTTTTTGCACCCTTTAACCCAACAGCATGTTTCAGGGCATGCCACATGAGCTTCTGGGTCCAGGTCTTTAAATAGCTGCATATTTTTAAACTATATTATCATAGTGATGGACAGTTTAGCAGTCTCTATTTTTTGGTTTTTAATGTTAGTGAACATTCTAACCCATATTTGTATGAAACCCTAGATACAATTATTAGACATTTACTCGTTTCTCCAGTACACGGAGGTGAAGTTAGTGTATTAAAATAAGAAAAATCTTGCCTCTTTTTGTGTGTGTTGAAGATTGCTCCCAGGTCCTTCCGTAAACGTGGTGCACAAGCATTGTGCTGCTGAGCTCCCTTCAGCCCCTGAAATTTAGTTTTCTCCTCTTTTTTTTTTTTTTTTTGTCTTTTTGAGACAGGGTCTCCCTGAAGCCCCAGCTATCCTGGAACTCACTCTGTAGACCAGGCTGGACTTGGACTTACAAAGATCTGCCTGCCTCTGCCTCCTGAGTGCTAGAATTACAGGCGTGTGCCACCATGCCTGGCCTAGTTTTCTCTTTCTTAAATCCCTTGTGTGTATGTGCATGATGTGTGTGTGTGTTCGTTTGTGGGTGTATGTGTGCCATGGCATACATGTGGAGCAGAGAACAACCTTAAATGTCAGTCTTTGCCTTCCACTTTTGAGACATGTTCTCCGGCTCTTCGTTGGTAGGTTAGACACCAGGCCTGGGAGCTTCTGTGGACTATTCTGGACCCCGCCCTCCCTTTCACTGTTGGCGCCCTGGGATCACTGGTGCTTGCTGTCATGTCCGGTTTATGTGGGTTCTGGGGATCCGAACTCAGGTCTTCAAGCTTGTGTGGCAAGTGTTTTACCTACTCAGCCATCTCCCTAGCCCGAGGTCTTTTATTCTTGGGTCAGAATAGAATTTATACTCTGTGTGTGTGTGTGTGTGTGTGTGTGTGTGTGTGTGTGTGTGTGTGTGAGAGAGAGAGAGAGAGAGAGAGAGAGAGAGAGAGAGAGGGAGAGGGAGGTTATAAAATGTGCTAGCCCCTTTTGGGGATAATTTTTCATATGGTTTTGAACATTTTCGTGGTATTCTGTTGTACGGCTTGGTAGACTTTCCAAGCATGGTATGTGTTTGACTAAGCATCATTGCTGAGCACCTTTCCTTCTGTAACAACACCAGCAGCACAGCAGTGGCCACAGCTTACCTTTGGAAGGGTCATGACTTCATTTCTTCCTCCCAGTAACCCAGTGAAATTGATGGTGATGGACATGTTGAGCATTTAGAAATGGATTGTTAGAGACGTTGTCTCTTGCCCAAAGTCAGCTATGGATCTAGGAACCAAGGTCTTGTTTTCAGTTGTAGCCCACACCCCACAAGACTCCACCTCCTAAAGATGTTGCGTAGTCTCCCAGAGTTTTCTTGAATTTTAGATGGTGCCATGTATTTATGACATCATTTCTTTTTTTTTAATTTTATGTGTATGAGTGTATGAGTGTATTGTCTGCATGTAGGTCTGTGCACCTGTGCCGTGCAATGCCATGGAGGTCAGAAGAGGGTGTCGGATTTCCCTGGAACTGGAGTTAAAGATGGTTCTCAGCTGCCATATGGGTGCTGGGGATCAAACCTGGGTCCTCTGCAAGAGCAGTCGGCACTCTTAACTGCCAGACCTTCTTTCCAGCCCCGACATCATTTCTTTTTAAATTATTTATATTTGTGTATTCTTTATTACCAATAATAATTTGTTCAGAAATCTGTGACCAGAAATACCTATTTTATAGAAAGTACTATAAGAAAAGCAATGTATTAATGTAAGATGATGAAAGCAAACACTGCTTATTGTATTTATAAGAATGGAAATTGAGCAGAGCATGGTGGTACATGCCTTTACTCCTAGTACTCTGGAGCAGAGGCAGGCGGATCTTTGTGAGTTCAAGGCCAGCCTGGTCTACAGAGTGAGCTCCAGGACAGCTGGGGCTACAGGGAGACCCTGTCTCAAAAAGACCAAAAAAAAAAAAAAAAAAAAAGTTTTCAGTGTTAAAATGTATTAGGTCAAGTAGTTCACTTGTTCAGGTATCATCCTGAGTTATATTCCTGTAAGAAAGAAGTACTTAGGAAGGGGCTGGAGAGGTGGCTTAGTGGCTAAGAGCACTTGCTGCTCTTTAGAGGACCTGAGTTTGGTTCCCAGCACGTGGATCAGGCAGCTCAGAATTGCCTGTAATTCCAGTTACAGAGAATCCACACCTTTTCTGGCTTCCCATGGATACTTGCATGTTGAGGGATATACATATGTGGACATGCCCATACACACACCCCCAGCCAAAAATAAAAACCTTGAATAAAATTGATATTGAAATATTATTATTATTTTTTGGAATTTACTCTGTAGACCAGGCTGGCCTTGAACTCACAAAAATCCACCTGCCTCTGCCTCCCAAGTGCTAGGATTAAAGGCGTGTGCCACCATGCCTGGCCCTGATCTTGAAATATTATTAAACAGAACTACTTGTAGAAACTTCAGCAGTGCTGATCTACATGAGTTTCAAGTGGAATTCTACAAATACTTCTCTTTCTCTTGAATGATAAGAGGAATATTTCCTGAAGGAGTTGTTGAGTCATGACAGTTGTCAGCTGGAAAGACTTCTCTCCATCAGTGAAATTAACAAAAGGTGTCCTTACAGTTTTTAAGGTGCACTGAAAGGTACATTGTATTTTATTACAGTACATTTGACTGTTGGCAGGAGCTGTGTGTGGCATTTTCTCAGTGATGGTCTGCAGTGGAGTTTGAACAAAGGTACGCAGTGCATACATTCATTGTGCACTCCTAACCTTTGCTCCACGTGAATGGTAAAGCTCCTTAGCTCTCCCTTGGTTTCCTTACATTGTCTTAAGTTTGTCATGTGGCTGAAGGATTGAGACATCTGTAGGTGGACTTTCAGATTTAGTGGCTGAGCTCTGGTTTGCTGAGAGGTTAGAAAGCATGAAGAACTACATTTCCTTTGCTGTCACCCTGTCTCATTCCTGGATTTAGTGTTTTAGAGGAAATACTCAGGGGCAGTATACATTTGGTGGTTGACAGCAGAGAGCTGAGTTGGCTCCCACTGTGTGCATTTGTTCATAAATAGTTTGTTCATAAAGATGGCTCGGGAGTTAAGTGCACATTCCCAGCAGCCATATCAGACAGCTCACAACTGCTTGTAACTCCACTTCCAGGGGATCCAATAAATTTCTTCTGACCTTCAGGGAAATTGCACTCATGTGCATGAACCCACACTCACCTACACATATACACATAATTAAAAACTAGAAATAATAAGAAAATTAGTGGTGAGGCTGGGAAAAATGGCTCAACAGTTAAGAGCATTGCTACGCTTGCTGAGAACCGGAGTTCAGTCCTCAGCACCCACGTGGTGGCTAACAACTGTGTATAACTCCAGTTTCAGAGGATCTGACACCCTCTTCTGGTCTGTATGGGCACTCATGTATGTGTTGCACTTACATGCAGGTCAAACACTCACACATATAAAATAAAACTATATCTGAGACTGGAGAGATGGCTCAATGGTTAAGAGCACTGTGGCTGCTCTTGCAGAGGACCCAGATTCGGTTCCCAGTGCCCACATGGTGTTATTAACTGTCCATAACTCCAGTTCCAGGGGAATCACACACCCTCTTCTGGACTTCTGAAGGCATTGTTTGACACAGGTGTAGTTACATATATGCAGGCAATATACTCATACACATAATCCAGTCAGTCAATGAATCTTTTTTAACATTTATTTATACATATATTTTTTATCAAATCTAGACCCGTGTTCCCCCTATCCCCCCACCCCACCAGAGCTCATGCATTCTGCCAAACATGCTTTTCATCTCTTTCTCAATATTCTCCATGGGGAAGTTGACTGTTAATCAATCTTTAAAAAACTTGCTAGTTGATGGGGGAGAGATGGAGGTGGAAATTATGTAAATACAGTACTCGTATGAAATTCTAAAAAATAAAAGAAGATAAACATATGTTATTAAAAGAAAAAAAAAGCAACAGCCAGGTGCTGTGGTCCATTTCTTCCATCCCAGCACTGCAGAGTTCCAGGCCAGCCAGGGCTACACAGTGAGATGCTGGCAAAATGCCTCAGCAGGTAAAGACATCTGCTGCCAAGCTCGATGACCCAAGTTTGATCCCCAGAACTCACGGGGTGGAAAGAATTGACTCCCACAAGTTATCCTGTGACCTGGGACATGGTACATGCCTCCCAAACAAACAAATAAATAAATAAATAAATAAATAAATAAATAAATAAATGTAATAGCAATGATAAACCAAAAATAAATAAAATGAGACCCACAAAAGGGTTGGGTACCAGGAAGTAGTTGAATGACTTAGTTGCTGTGGGTATGCAGTCATCAAATTTAGGTCAGTCTGCTCAGAATAACACATTTAAAATATTTTTTGAATTTATTATTTTTATGTGTATGAGTGTATTGTCTGTCTGTATGTAAGTGTACCCCTCTTGTGCAGTGCCTGGGATAGTCAGAAGGCAGCACTGGATTCCCTGAAACTGTAGTTAGGGATGGTTGTTAGCCGCCTTGTGAGAGCTGGGAATTGAACCAGAGTCCTCAGCAAAAGCAGTCAGTGATCTTAACCTCTGAACCATCTCTCCAGCCCCCCAGAATAATACATTTTAAAAATTGTATTTTATCTTTCCTATTTCTCAGCTGATGAAATAGAAGTGTGCTTTATTGCCACCTGCATGGGCTGCTGTAATCTAAGATGACACTCCCTATTTTAAGAATTTACTTCCTGGCAGGTGTGGTGGCATATGCCTTTAATCCAAGCATTCCTTTACTTAATTCCAGCACCTGGGAAGCAGAAGCACGCAGATCTCTGTGAGGTGGAACCTAGCCTGGTTTACATAGTGAATTCTAGGCCATCTGGGGTTACAAGGAGACGACCTCTCAAAAATAAACAACACTTCCTTTTCCAAATTTTGTTATTCATTGTTTTTGTTCATTTGATTTTTCAGTTCATAGAATTTAGATATCTATGCATTTTCTCAAGTGACTAAGAGTGACTAAGAGCATCATCCAGGGGATTTTTTCCTGTTTCATTGTACACACATCGCATTCCTTCGCTTACTGTTTGTTTTGCATCTGTATTTCAGTGTAATCCTAACAAGTTCATTCAGGCAGTGGTTGAACTGAGGTTAAGTGGTATGATGGTTGTTTGGCAGGATATAGCTATAAACACTTCTTAAACACAGAATGGCTTGGGGGCACTGTAATGTTCAGTTGCATAATCACAGATTGTGCTTTACAAACACGGGAATGAGTATGTGGGCCACATACATCCTCAGTGGAGAGTGCCCCATCCCGGAGTCCACTATCAAAACCACCTGTAGAGTTCCCTTGGGGGTTTTCTTAGACAGATGTTCGGATTAGACAGATGTTTGGAATGGGTTAAAATGTTACCATTCTTTCAAAAATGTACACATATATTCTTCAGATATTTCCTATATTTTCTTTTCCCATCTTTTTCCCCTCTTTTCCTTCCTGGTATTCTTATGATTTGAAAGCTGTTTGGCAAAAGATATCCTCAGCGCTTCACCATCCAGAAACTGGGTGGAGGGGAATTCAGTGGGAAAAACAGAACAAAATAGGTCATTTGTTTAGGGCAGCTCTGTTGCGTGTGTGTTTAAGAATGCCTTGTGCTGGGCTGGAGAGATGGCCTAGCGGTTAAGAGTGCCGACTGCTCTTGCAAAGGACCCGGGTTCGATCCCCAGCACCCACATGGTGGCCGAGAACTGTCTGAAACTCCAATTCCAGGAGAACTCCAGTTCCAGGGGAATCCGACACCCTTTTCTGACCTCTGAGGCAGGTCTCCCTTTAGTCCCAGCTGACCTGGACCTTGCTCTGTAGACCAGGATGGTCTTGAACTCACAGAGATCTGCCTGCCTCTACCTCTCAAGTGCTGGGATTAAAGCATGCACCACCACATCTGGTCCATGTGAGAGGTTCAATTTCTTTTATTTTTATTTTTTTTGGTCTTTTGGAAACAGGGTCTCCCTGTAGCCCCAGCTGTCCTGGAACTCACTCTGTAGACCAGGCTGGCCTTGAACTCACAAAGATCTGCCTGCCTCTGCCTCCCCAGTGCTAGGATTAAAGGCGTGTGCCACCACGCCTGGCCTATTTTTTTATTTTTATTTTTATTTTTTTTAGGGGAGAGGTTCAATTTCTTAGAAGATAAGGGACTAGTTAGAATTTTCTCTTTCTTGTATCAATTTTGTTCATGTAAGTTGAATTTTGGGGGACAGAGTTAAATAATAGATTTGTGGTTTTTAGTTTTCTTTTTTTTTTCTCATTTCTAATGTCTATGGTTTGTGTGTTTTCTCTTTTCATTAGTCTTACTGGATGTTTGTTAAATTTGGTTCTTTTAAAGACCAAGCTTTTAGCTTTGATAACTTTCTTGTTTGTGTATTTTCTGTTCATTGCTTCTGTTCTGCGTCATTTTCTATTTTTAGCTTTTTTTTTTTTTGGTTTCTAAAGGCAGGCCCTTAGGTCATTGTGATGAATACTTTTGTGTCTTGCCTTCTCTCTTTAGCTTGGAGAGATGTTGAACAGGAATTCATATGTTTTTGATTCTACAGTCCTCGTGACTGGTACTTTGTTGTTGCTGTGGGACTAACAATTACATGAACATTACGAGAACTATTTTTTTGTGTACTTTGAGTTTGTTGTTGTTACTCTATTATTTTGAATGGTTTCTTAGCTGGGTGTGGTTGTACACACCTTTTCTCAGCACTGGGAGGCACAGGCTGGTAGCCCTCCCTGAGTCTAAGTCCAGTCTGGTCAACCTAGTGAGTTCCAGGCCAGCTGAAGATATACAATGAGACCGTGTCTCAAAAAATAACAACAGGGGCTGGAGAGATGGCCTAGCGGTTAAGAGCGCCGACTGTTCTTGCAGAGGACCCGGGTTCGATCCCCAGCACCCACATGGTGGCTGAGAACCGTCTTTGACTCCAGTTCTGGGGGAGTCCGACGCCCTTTCCTCACCTCCGCGGCATTGCATGACATGGGTACACTGACCTACATGCAGACAGTACATTCATACACATACAAGAATTAAAAAAACAACAAACAGCAAACAAAGCCTAAACAAAATCAAATGCTTTCCTTTTAAAACATTAGGCCGGGGCTGGAGAGATAGCCTAGCGGTTAAGAGCACCGACTGCTCTTACAGAGAACCCGGGTTCGATCCTCAGCACCCACATGGCGGCCGAGAACCGTCTGAAACTCCAACTCCAGGAGAACTCCAGTTCCAGGGGAATCCGACGCCCTCTTCTGACCTCCGCGGCATTGCACGACACGGGTGCACAAACTTGCATGCAGATAGTACATTCACACACATACAGAAATAAATAAAATTAAAAAAAAAACAAAACAAAACAAAAAAATTAGGCCTATTATGTAGAATACAAATTTTTTTGACCCAGGATTGAAAATTCACTGAGTTATGGTTTAATCTCAGTGAGTCATTTAAATATGGTTCCTCTTTCTTTACCTGGAAATGGGAAATGCCAACTTTATAGTTATTAAGAGCAGGAGTTTTGGTGCATGCCTTTAATCCTAGCACTTGGGAGGCAGAGGCAGGTGGATCTTTGTGAGTTCAAGGCCAGCCTGGTCTACAGAGTGAGTTCCAGGACAGCTGGGGGCTACAGGGAGTGCCAGACCTTCTTTCCAGCCCCGACATCATTTCTTTTTAAAATTATTTATATTTTCTTTATTTTTATTACCCAATAATAATTTGTTCAGAAATCTGTGACCAGAAATACCTATTTTATCGAAAGTACTATAAGAAAAGCAATGTATTAATGTAAGATGATGAAAGCAAACACTGCTTATTGTATTTATAAGAATGGAAATTGAGCAGGACATGGTGGTGCATGCCTTACTTAGTACTCTGGAGCAGAGGCAGGCGGAATCTTGTGAGGTCCAGGCACGCCTGGTCTACAGAGTGATGCTCCAGGACAGCTAGGGCTACCGGGAGACCCTGTTCCAAAAGACCAAAAAAAAAAAAAAAAAAAAAAAAGTTTCAGTTTTAAAATGTTTAGGTCAGTAGTTCACTTGTTCAGGTATCATCCTGAGTTATATTCCTGTAAGAAAAGACGTATTAGGAAGGGGCTGGAGAGGTGCTTAGTGGCTAAGAGCACTGTGCTCTTTAGAGGACCTGAGTTTGGTTCCCAGCCGTGGATCAGGCAGCTCAGAATGCCTGTAATGTCCAGTTACAGAGAATCCACACCTTTTCTGGCTTCCCATGGATACTTGCATGTTGAGGGATATACATATGTGGACATGCCCACATACAACCCCCAGCCAAAAATAAAAACCTTGAATAAAATTGATATTGAATTTTATTATTATTTTTGGAATTTAACTCTGTAGACCAGCTGGCCTTGAACTCACAAAAAAAAAGTCCACCTGCCTCTGCCTCCCAAGATTGTTAGGATTAAAGCGTTGTGCCACCATGCCTGCCCTGATTGAAATATTATTAAACAGAACTACTTGTAGAACTTCAGCAGTGCTGATCTACATGAGTTTCAAGTGGAATTCTACAAATACTCTCTCTTTCTCTTGAATGATAGAGGAATATTTCCTGAAAGGAGTTGTTGAGTCATTGACAGTTGTCAGCTGGAAAGACTTCTCTCCATCAGTGAAATTAACAACAAGGTGTCCTTACAGTTTTTAAGGTGCACTGAAAGGTACATTGTATTTTATTACAGTACATTTGACTGTTGGCAGGAGCTGTGTGTGGCATTTTCTCAGTGATGGTCTGCAGTGGAGTTTGAACAAAGGTACGCAGTGCATACATTCATTGTGCACTCCTAACCTTTGCTCCACGTGAATGGTAAAGCTCCTTAGCTCTCCCTTGGTTTCCTTACATTGTCTTAAGTTTGTCATGTGGCTGAAGGATTGAGACATCTGTAGGTGGACTTTCAGATTTAGTGGCTGAGCTCTGGTTTGCTGAGAGGTTAGAAAGCATGAAGAACTACATTTCCTTTGCTGTCACCCTGTCTCATTCCTGGATTTAGTGTTTTAGAGGAAATACTCAGGGGCAGTATACATTTGGTGGTTGACAGCAGAGAGCTGAGTTGGCTCCCCACTGGATGCATTTGTTCATAAATAGTTTGTTCAAAAGATATGGCTCGGGGAGTTAAGTGCACATTCCCAGCAGCCATATCAGACAGCTCACAACTGCTTGTTAACTCCACTTCCAGGGGATCCACTAAATTTCTTTCTGACTCGGGAATTGCACTCATGTGCATTGAACCCACACTCACCTACACATATACAATACATCAATTAAAAATAGAAAAGTAGATAGAAAAGTGCGTGTGTAGGCTGTGGAAAAAATGGCTCAACAGTTAAGAGCCATTCTCACGCTTGTTGGAGAACCGGCGGGTTCAGTTCCGTCAGCACCACGTGGGGCTAAAAAACTGTGTATAACTCCAGTTTCAGAGGATCTGACACTCCCTCTTGCTGGTCTGTATGGGCACCTCATGTATGTGTGCCACTATCCTCGCAGGGTCAAAGACTCACACATAAAAATAAAACTATATCTGAGACTGGAGAGGCTCAAGGGTTAAGAGCCACTCTGTGGATTGGCTCTGCAGAGGCCAGATCGGTCCCAGTGCCCACATGGTGTTATTCACTGTCAGTAACTCCAGTTCCAGGGGGCATCACACACCCCTGACCCTTGAAGGTCATGTTTGACTCCGGTGTAGTTACATTATATGCCAGGCATATTACCACCTCATTACACATAATCCAGGCAGTCATGAATCTTTTTTTAAAAATTTATAATATATTTTTTTATCAATCTAGACCCGTTGTTTCCCCCTACCCCCCACCCCACCAGGCTCATGCATTCTGCCAAAACATGTTTTTCATCTCTTTCTCAATATTCTCCATGGGAAGTTGACTGTTAATCAATCTTTAAAAAAACTTGCTAGTTGATGGGGGGGAGATGAGGTGGAAATTATTAAATACAGTACTCGTATGAAATTCTAAAACATAAAAAGATAAATACAATATGTTATTTAAAAGAAAAAAAAAGCAAACAGCCCAGGTGCTGTGGTCCATTTCTTCCATCCCAGCACTGCAGAGTTCCAGGCCAGCCAGGGCTCTAACAGTGAGATGCTGGAAATGCCTCAGCAGGTAAAGACATCTGCTGCCAAGCTCGATGACCCAAGTTTGACTCCCAGAACTCACGGGGTGGACGAATTGATCCTCACAAGTTATCCTGTGACCTGGGACATGGTACATGCCCTCCCAAACAAACCACTAAATAAATAAATAAATATAAATAAATAAATAATAAATGTAATGCAATGATAACCAAAAATAATAAAATGAGACCCACAAAAGGGTTGGGTACCAGGAAGTGTTGCTGACTTAGTTGCTGTGGGGATAGCATCACAATTTAGGCAGTCTGCGCAGAATAACCACATTTGTAAGTATTTTTGAATGTATTATTTTTATGGTATGATGTTTGTCTGTCTGTTTATGTAAGTGTACCCCTCTTGTGCAGTGCCTGGGATGTCAGTCAAGGCAGCACTGGATTCCCTGAAACTGTAGTTATGGATGGTTGTTAGCCGCCTTGTGAGGCTGGGAATTGAACCAGAGTCTCACGCAAAAGCAGTCCAGTGATCTTAACCTCTGAACCATCTCTCAGGCCCCCCAGATCATCTACATTTTAAAAATTGTCATTTTATCTTTCCTATTTCTCAGCTGCTGAAATAGAAGTGTGCTTTATTGCCACCTGAAGGGGCTGCTGTATCTAAGATGACACTCCTATTTATAGAATTTACTTCCTGGCAGGTGTGGTGCATGCTGCCTTTAATCCAAGCATTCCTTACTTAAATTTCCAGCACCTGGGAAGCAGAAGCACGCAGTCTCTGTGAGGTGGGAACCGTAGCTGGTTTACATAGTGTAATCTAGGCCATCTGGGGTTACAAGGAGACGACTCCTCTCAAAAAAAACAAACTTCCTTTTTCCAAATTTTGTATTCATTGTTTTGTTCATTTGATTTTTCAGTTCATAGAATTTAGATATCTATGCATTTTCTCAGTGACTAAGAGTGACTAAGAGCCTCATCACAGGGGATATTTTTTTTCCTGTTTCATTGTACACACATCGCATTCTTCGCTTACTGTTTGTTTTGCATCTGTATTTCAGTGTAATCCTAACAAGTTCATTCAGGCAGTGGTTGAACTGAGGTTAAGTGGTATGATGGTTGTTTGGCTTTTTTTTAATTTTTTTTTTATTATTTATTTTTGTATGTGTATGAATGTACTGTCTGCATGCAGGTCTGTGCACCCGTGTCGTGCAATGCCGCGGAGGTCAGAAGAGGGTCTCGGATTCCCCTGGAACTGGAGTTTTCCTGGAATTGGAGTTACAGACGGTTCTTAGCCGCCATGTGGGTGCTGGGGATCGAACCCGGGTCCTCTGCAAGAGCGTCGGTGCTCTTAACCGCTAGGCTATCTCTCCAGCCCCGAGACCCTGTCTTGAAAAGACCAAAAAAAAAAAAAAAAGGTTATAAAGAGAGTTCTGTGTGAGGTGATGCACTGACTCTCTGGGTAGCCAGGAGTTGATTCATTTGTGGTTATATATATATTCTTTTGTAATAGAATGCTTTTTATAAGTAACTTTTAGTTGAATATTCTCTGTGGCATAAAACTTGTCCTGTGTTTTGTAAAGCAGTGCTCATTTCTTTTTCTTTTTTTTTTAATTTTATTTATTTCTGAATGTATGAATGTGCTGTCTGCATGCAGGTCTATGCACCCGTGCCGTGCAATGCTGTGGAGGTCAGAAGAGGGTCTCGGATTCCCCCGGAACTGGAATTCTCCTGGAATTGGAGTTTCAGACAGTTCTCAGCCGCCATGTGGGTGCTGGGGATCGAACCCGGGTCCTTTGTAAGAGTGGTCGGCGCTCTTAACTGCTAGGCCATCTCTCTAGTCCAGCAGTGCTCATTTCTTGACCAGATTTGGTCCTGCTTGAAGAAATAACAGACAGCTCATGTATGCTGTTACTTAAGGGATGCTCAAGAGCTTAGAGGCCTCCAGAAAGCTCTAGATTCAACCTGGTGTTTTGGAATGCTTTAAGTACATTTCCAAACACTCCTTTAAGTGCCTGTGTTGTCACAAAAATTATAGGTTGTCATGTCATTTAGTTTTGGCATGCTAGCTTTATTTAGTTTATCTAGGAAAAATAGAATTTGCTGGGCGTAGTGGCGCATGCCTTTAATCCTAGCACTGTTAATTGGGAAAACTGGAGAAAAAAAATATTAATACCTTCTGTTACTGGCATAACATCGGC
This sequence comes from Rhizomys pruinosus, assembly GCA_009823505.1. Taxonomy (NCBI): domain Eukaryota; kingdom Metazoa; phylum Chordata; class Mammalia; order Rodentia; family Spalacidae; genus Rhizomys; species Rhizomys pruinosus. The sequence continues at coordinate 452,244 of VZQC01014772.1, read as the reverse complement.
CTTTGGACAAGTTTAAAGCATTCATTGGTGAAGCTTATTTAATGAGTTTGTTGTAATACACTCTTCCCATTTAGCATACTTGGAAGCCATGAGATTATAGAAGTGGCCAATTTATGGTTTTGTTAATTTTAGAATTATGATATCTATCTTCTTTCTCTCTCTCCTTCCTTCCTTCCTTCCTTCCTTCCTTCCTTCCTTCCTTCCTTCCTTCCTTCCTTCCTTCCTTCCTTCCTNCCCCCTTCTTCCCCCTTCCCCCTTCCCCCTTCCCCCTCCTCCCCTCCTCCCCTCCTCCCCTCCTCCCTTCTTCCGTTCCTCCCGTTTCCCTTCAGTCCCAGCTGACCTGGACCTTGCTCTGTAAACCAGGCTGGCCTTGAATTCACAGAGATCTGCCTGCCTCTGTCTCCTGAGTGCTGGGATTAAAGTGCATGCCTGGCAGAAATAGATATTTTTTTTGTCTTTTCGAGACAGGGTCTCCCTGTAGTCCCAGCTGTCCCGGAACTCACTCTGTAGACCAGGCTTCCTTGAACTCACAAAGATCCACCTGCCTCTGCCTCCCAAGTGCTAGGATTAAAGGCGTGCGCCACCACACCCGGCCAGAAATAGATTCTTGGTTTCAAACTCCAGTTCCAGGGAATCTGATGACTTCTTCTGATCTCTGCAGGCCTTGCATGGCACCGGTATACTACATGCAGGCAATAGACTCATACACATAAAATAAAAATAATAAATGAAATACTAAAAAATAAATCAATAAAAATAGAGAACAGAGCTGTATAACTCTGACCTTCAGTACTCGTTGACACAGATGTGAGCAGCTTCAGTACTAGAAATCATGGAAATTTAGTTTGCAAAGTGCTTGACTTAGGATCTTCTTGGTCCTCAGTGCTCACAGTGATCTTTCTGCTGGGTAGCATTATTACCAAATCGAACAACAGTTGAATTAGGAATTCGTGACTGCAGCTTGATGGGTTCTTGTCTTCTGATGTACTTTGTGTGTGCTGGTCAGGTTGCTTATGGCACCCTGACTCTGAGTCCGTTTCTGGTGTGATAATCTTGGGCCCTTCCTGGGGGCTCAGTTCCTCCTTTTGGAATCCATAATTTCCATTGTGAGACTGGGAAATAATGGTGTATAGATTTTACAAAGAGGAAGTTTACTTGAATTTTTCATCTTGCCTTTTTAAATATTATTACTCTTAATTTTTGCATTTGATTTAGATAAGCTGTCAGTCTAAGGCTTTCCTTGAACTACTCCCATGTTCTTGTAAAAAGAAGCCAGTCTGGGGGCTGGAGAGATAGCCTAGCAGTTAAGAGCATCGACTGCTCTTGCAGAGGACCTGGGTTCAATCCCCAGCACCCACATGGCGGCTGAGAACCGTCTGAAACTCCAATTCCAGGAGAACTCCAGTTCCAGGGGAATCTGACACCCTTTTCTGACCTCCGCAGCATTGCACGACACGGGTGCACAAACCGACATGCAGACAGTACATTCATACACATACAAAAATAAATAAAATTAAAAAAAAAAAAAGAAGCCAGTCCAGGTTAACATCCTACTACTTAAAAGTTTAGGGTGTAAGTCAAATAATCCTTAGCCATGATTGTGTTAATTGAGTACATCAGTATTGAAACAAATGGTGATTCTGTGTTTTTTTTTGGTTTTTTGTTTTTTGTTTTTTTTGGAACGGGCCCTCAAAGTTTAACAATCCTGTGTAGTTTGGGGTTGATGTGATTAATGTATGAGCCAAGCTTTGGGGGTTAGTTTTAGCATAGTCTAACTATCTTGTACTTGTGCGTAGAAAGCAGTACCAGACAGAATAAGCTTTGGTTTCCAGATAAGCAGTGCTTACAACTTTGTCCCACCCTTTGTAAATATCAACAGCAGGGCTACAATAGCCTGAACTAATTTACTTTAGAACCTGCTCCAAAAGGAGGAGAGAGGTTTGTTTGCCGGCTGTACTCTGTGGATGACTCATTGCTCGCAGTGTCAGTCATTTCATGAAGAGGCTCTTACCTTTTTTCTCTGTAGGAATTAAGGTCTGCATTGGACCTAGGTAAAATCTTTCTCCTGCTTCTCTCTGAGTAAGGGTTTGTATTTTGAATCATCTTATAGTTGGTACAAGATTTAAAAGCTCTAGTCAGTTCTTGACTTAATTAAAGGGGAGAATATTTTAATTTGTTGAACAGCAAATATTGAGTGCTGATGTGGGAAAGGCGTGGCATCAGTTCCCTGGAGAAGGGACCAGATGGGCTTCTGCTCTTGAAGAGCTGTAGGCTGGAGGGGAACTTCTATCTGGAGGGGAACATCTACCTGGAGGGAGGAACATCTACCTGGAGGGAGACGTCTACCTGGAGGGGGACGTCTGCCTGGAGGGGGGAGCGTCTACCTGGAGGGGAATGTCTACCTGGGCAGACTTCACAGAGAGGCCAGGGCCTCAAGAGAGGCTTGTGGACACTGGGACTTACAGGAAGATCAGAGACACTGTTCCCCAGCAAAGGAGGGAGAGAGGCTTCACCTCAGAGGTAGGGAAGCAGGGGACCCTCATTTGCACAGTAGAAGCTGTGGACAAACAGGCATGGGCATGTGTTAGGAACATGAGCTTCAGATTTGCTGTAGTGTCTACAACAGAAACGCAAACAGTGGCAGTAATGCCAGTGCTGTTTTGATTATTTTTGACATCGTTGTACTCATGTACAGTGCACTCTGATCACATTAACCTCCTCCTTCCTCTCTCATTCCCCTCTCAGTCCAGCCAACTCTGTTTTCTTTCCTTTTTCCCTTTTCCCCTCCCTCCTCTCCTCCCACCCAAAGTTAGACACAGCTGTGGACTGTTTCATGATTGCACTGTTATGTCATATCTAGAAGACAGAGCCTATCACACCTCTCCCCATCTTTTGGCTCTCACAGTCCTATTTTTCTCTATTGTGAGGTTCCATGGGCCTTGGATATTGTGACATGGATTTCTCATTTGGGGCCAAGCACTCAGCAATTACTTAATCTCAGCATTTGTACCTCATATGAGTCCTTGTTTTGACCATCACCCAATGATGGAAGAGATGTCTCTGACCAAGGCTTAGAGCTTCACTGATCTGTGGTAGAAACATAAATATTTAGAAGGCAGTTTAACTCTGATTTGGCCAGATGTCAGTAGATTACCCCTTAGGGCCTGTGACCTTCCTAGCTTTTGACCAGTTCTACAGTACCAGGCATGTATTCCCTCCCATGGATTGGGCTTCATATCTAATCAGGAAGCAGTTGGTTATCCCCAGAACGTTCATGCCAATGTTGCACTGCTAGGGTGTCTTACCAGGCAGTTCAGTATTGTAAAATGCAGGGTATGATCCTTTCTGACTCTGCCTGCATAGTACTTTCTGGCACTATGAACCCTAGTCAACAGAGAGGAATCTTTGAGCTCAGTTCCAGCTTTGATTCTGTGTCCTTTATCAAAAGTGCGTAGTGTCTTCAGCACTAAGGTCTTCCTCTCTAGTTATGGTAGGGTTCTATAAGGGCTCCTTGGCCAAGAACTCATCGGGCGGTGTCCTCTGCCTGGCTTGGGGTTTGGGATTGAAAAGCTATGATTTCTGGGAGCAGAATTAACCACCATGCAGAATACTTCCATTCATATTCATCACCCCCCCAAAACAAAACCAAACAAAAAACCCCCCTAGCATATTGATGGCTTATCTGTGGTAGTGTTTTAAGTGCTTCTTGTGTCATTTCCTCTTGACAGTAATGTAACTCTGTAAGGTAGCTAGTATTGTCATCCCCATTTTACAGATGAAGAAACTGAAGCAAAGAGAGGTTAAATTTTTCTAAGTTAGTAGTAGGACTTTATCCCACATTGCTCCTGGAGAGGAAGCACCCTGTGACTTACATTATACTTGGAGAGGTGTGTAGAGAGGGATGGTACTCTGTCTGTGTCATGCCTTTAATGCCTGGAACACTTCTTTTTTTTTTTTTTAATTTTATTTATTTCTATATGTATATGAATGTACTGTCTGCATGCAGGTTTGTGCACCTATGTCGTGCAATGCCTCGGAGGTCAGAAGAGGGTGTCGGATTCCCCTGGAACTGGAGTTCTCCTGGAATTGGAGTTTCAGACAGTTCTCGGCCGCCATGTGGGTGCTGGGGATCGAACCCAGGTCCTCTGTAAGAGCGGTCGGCGCTCTTAACCGCTAGGCCATCTCTCCAGCCCCTGGAAGACTTCTTAAAAGGTGATTCTATGTGGACCGCAGTTGTAATTCATTTGGTAGTGCGCTTGCTTAGCATAAGGTTCAATCCCCAGCACCACATAAAGCCCAACATGGTGGTGCACACCTGTAATCTCAGCACTCCAGAGGCTGAAGCTGGTTTGAGGTCAGCCTGGGCTCTGTGAGACCCTACCTTAAAATAAAAGACCTGTGGGGCATGGTGCCACACGTCTTTAATCTTAGTACTGGGAGACAGAGATAGGTGGATCTCTGTGACATCATGGCCATTCTGGTCTACATATCAAGTTTCAGGCCAGGCAGGGTTGCATAGTGAGACCCTGTTTCAAAAAAGATGTCCTGCTGGGTGTGGTGGTGCATGCCTTTGAGGCAGGTTGCTCTCTGAGTTCAAGACCAGCCTGGTCTGCATAGTGACTTCCAGGCGAGTTGTGACTATGGGGAGACCCTGTCTCAAAAAAGAGTACCCCCCCCCAAAAAAGCCATATGTTGTTATTTTTCTTAACTAATGTTTTCTTGCCTTTGGAATGGCTTTCCTCCTTAACCTGGTAAATTTCTACTAATTTAAAAATTCTTTGCTCTATTCTTTTGGCCTTATGCTATCAATAGGAAGAAGACCATTCTTGGGGACACCACACCCGTAGCCAGTGCTGTGCTTTCAGTACATTGTGCATTAAGTGGCATGGCTTTGTTTTGTTTTGAGACAATGTCTCCATATAGCCCTACCTGGCTTGGAACTTGCTGTGTAGACCAGGTTGGCCTTGATCTCACAGAGGTCTAAGTAGCAGGGTTCTTTTTCTCAGCCAGGTTGTAAAATACTTGAAGTCCAGTTGTGTTCTTTTGTATCCCTCGGGTCAGGCATATGCTGTTGCTGAATAAAGATCTGAAAAATCTTTGAAAGAAAGGGAGGGTGGTGAGTTTTCAGCCATGCTGGCTTGTTTTTCTGCTCTCTTATTAAGTTAGAGGTGTTTGAAATACCCCGATGAGATACATCATTCATGTTATGCTGCCCTGGCTGCTAGGTTTCCCGTGAGAGTGAAGGAGGACATTGTTCTAGCTGTGTGGGACTGTGCATGGGGCCGTCCTTCATGGAGGTGACACTGAGTTGGCAGCAGGAGCCTGGGCACAGCTGACTGGAGATGAGCCTACATGGTCGTCCTCTTAGGAGTGCCTTTGCCTGTTGGAATTGGAGCCTCTGCCTGTGTGCTGTACTCCGTGTATTTGGGGCATGAAAAGTCTCCCCAGAGTCTTGGCTTCTTTGCAGAAAGATGTCTAGGTCAACAAAACATTTGCCATGCTGTGTTTTAGACTTAAGGTAAGTCCCTAACACATTTAATATGAGATTTAAATGCTTAGGATACCTTTTTGATGGTAAACTACTGCTAAAAAAATGGCCCATTTGGTCTGAATTAAATTTGCCCTGAAGAAATCCTTTAAAATCTTGAAGCCACAAGGAACCTCGAGGAACCACAGGGAACATTTAACTGTAGTCAGGCAGGCCTGAGTTTCCCTTGACGTCCCCTTCAGATCAGCAGGGCCTTTCAGTATTGCAGTAATGGACTTGTGGATTTAATCCAGCTTCTTTCTCTTTGGCTAAGGCTCCTGACTGATGTGGAGAATTAAGGAGCTGGGAAGAGGCAGGGTTAATTGTGCATGGGAAAGGATAAAAGACTTGAGATAGAGGATGCTGGAACCCTGGGCAGGCTCTTTGTGAAGAAATGTTTTTCAACCATTGGAATCTTTTAAAGTGCCTTTGAGGTACAACCCAGAGTACTGAAAATGATGTCTTGAAGCCTAGTGATGCCCCAAATGGAAAGCTTTGGCTTTTGTTGGTCCCATCCTCAGATGCTGGGCAGGGAAGACAGTGTCTTCCCTAGCTTGGTCAAGGTCATGGATAGGTCACTATTTTACTAATACTGGTTATTCTGGGGCCAATACACCCTACTTTTGGTGTGTGAAGGATGACAGAAAAATTATTATGGCATCATCCCAGAGTCCCCTCTATACCCAGTGGCTGGCTTTCAGCTTTCCTTCCCCACTGATTACTGAAGATTTTAGTGTTAAAGATGTTATCTTACTTAAAATACTGGAAATATTACCATGTGTTCTAGTTTCCTCTCAATTGCTGTGACAAAACACTCTGACTAATTCCAACTTGGGGAGGAAAGGGTTTATTCAGCTCACATCTCGTGGGTCACAGTTCATCACTGAGGCAGCCCACCATAAGAACTCAGGGCAGGAGCTGAAGTGCAGGCCATGGAGGAATGCTGCTTACTGGCTTGCTCTCCTGGCCCATGCTCAGCCTGCTTTCTTATACTGTACATAACAACCTGCCTGGGGTGGCACCACCCATAGTGGGCTGGGCCCTCCCACATTGCTCAACAGTCAAGACAATACTCCACAGACATGGACACAGGCCAGTCCAATGGAGCTAATTCCCCAATTGAGGCTTCCTCAACCCAGGTGTGTCAAAGCTATCCAGCATACCATGTCAGCATATAATCAGTATGCAAATTTTATAGATATTTCACATTCTTTGTTTATATTAAGATCTGCAAAGTTTGTTGTATATTTTATACTTAAACACATGTCTGTGTGGACTGGTATCATTTGCAGTGGTTAATGATATCAGCTCTGTAAGTAGATGTAGTCTGTGGTGAAGTTTCGTCTTAAGGGTAGAAAGAAATTGGGAATTGAAGTGGGGGAAGAAGAAAATAGTGAAACTTCAAAGACAATAGGCAAAGGAAAACTACTTTACTTGTTTATTGTACTTGTCCTGGTACTTCTAGCTAGAATAGTGACTGAATGATGCTTTCAGATTTTGGTTTAGGCAGGTCCAGGTATGCTGTCTTTAGCTGAAGCTTAACTAAGTTGAGGGGTATATGCAGGATCCAGACAGGAGTCCTTTGAGTGCCAGTGCATAGTGTCCTCTCTATGGTGCGCCCGCCCCTTCATTGGCTCTGGTAGCTGTGCTTATTTTCCCATGGCCAGTGCCTGGTTCTTGGATGTGGGTAGATAGTAAAATACCTGCTGAGTAAGGATTCTTAACCCAGAGCTATTTAAAAATAAATAGCTAAAGGCCAGCGCTTAAAGTTTATCTTTAATCTGGTTATAAAAAAGGTGAACAACATAAGTAAGAAAGTTGTGCATGGCTTCTGTAGATCTTAGGGTCTTTAGAATTACAGAAGGCCCGTTTGGAGAAGACTCTTCTGAAAAGTCTATATATGCATGCTTCTGTATCATTACTTCAGCACTACAAAGGCTGTTCTGTGCCAACCCTTTTATGTGGAATGAACTGGCACGACCCTCCAGCGCTGAAGTTACTGGATTTTCGGTCTTGTTTCTTGAGCCATTAATGGTCATTGTTTTGTGTGTGTGTGTGTGTGTGTGTGTGTGTGTGTGTGTGTGTGTGTGTTTGTCTTATTGAGACAGGGTCTCCCTGTAGCTCTGGCTGTCCTGGAACTTGCTATGTAGACCAGGCTGGCTTTGAACTCGAGATCCACCTGCCTCTGCCTCCCAAGTGCTAGGATTAAAGGCGTGCACTGCCATTCCTAGCTTAAACCAAAACTTTTAAAGCAGGTAACTTTTAGTATGATTCGGCTTGCTATGGCTAAAGGCTACAGATAAAATAAGTTAATCCCTGGAATAACAGTATGGAATGAAAACATCAAACATGTAATGCAAAAATATGCACAGCATCCTTTTGGGAGCAAGCACCTACTGTATACTTTATACAAAGCATTCATATATTTGAACTTATGAGAAAAAAAATTTTGCAGAAAATGGCATGTATTGAGAAAAAGGCTCAAAATATAATATTAAGCTTTCCCTAAATTATAAGATATTATAAAATATTTTGCTACATTTACTGATTTTGGAATAATATATTACAAATTTGAAAATGTAGTACGAAAGTCATCCAGTGAAAAGTACGTGTGCATATCTTTGTCATAGATGAATCCACTGTCTAGATTTTAATTGATTCGAGGTATAGGCAAATAAATTAATTCTAATTTATCTTGTATATTTGGGAGATCATCCACAAGGAATTATGTACAAAACCACCTTGAATATCAATGTCATTATCCACTGTGTACCCAGGGCCTGAAGAGTGGGTACTCCTGCACATTCTGAATTCACACAAGTTAAAATGTACCCTTTTAGTGCTAAATTCCAGATTCTAGAGTCATATGGTGGCCTGCAAAGTCATACCTACATTTCTTTCCTAATAAGCCAACTGGGAATCTGCATGGATTGGACACAGAGGGACTGAGTAGTGGAGCTGGTGATCCTCCCTTCAGAAAGAACTAGAAGCTTGGACACACCCAGTTACATGATGAGAGTTTGAAAGTCAGGGTTGTGGTTCTTAACCCTGGCTAAATTTAACAAAATGAGCTGTGGAAGTTGAGGGCCTTAAGGCTGCCCAGAGCCATTGAAATCAGAGTCTCCCACTGATGCTACAGTTCAGCCAGTATTCAGATTCTCACTGCAAGTTTTCTGAGACTTCTTGATTGTATAATCAGTGTGTCATATATAGATAGGTAGTTAACTTGCTTATTCATAGTGATTTCTTGGATACACATTAAAGGGTTCTGGCAGAAGGGCCAGTTTGTCTTCAGGAAGCCTGGAGGAACAAACTCCAGGCTCTAGGAATGGGGGAGGGGGTAGGCAGTGGTGGCTGGAAAGAGGGGTAGATTGGCCAAATCTGAAAGAGTTTATAGGAAAGAAAGGTGAATTATGCAAGGAATCTGTGTGAGAGGGCTCAGTCATTTTTGGGTTTACCTATCTGGAGATTGTGCATTTCTTCATAATTTATATTTTTTATTTTGCTATTCTCTTTGAGTTAGAGACATAGTTGCTGCATTGTTCAGGGAACCCTTCACTTCTGTGTGGATGGATGCTTTTGAGGTAGTGCTACCTGTAGGAAATCTGAGATACTTAGTTTTTTTTCCACCATTTTTATATTTTGTATAGTCCTAGAATGATACATTAAACTCCTGTTTTAGAGTCTGATAAATTATGTGGGACAAGCCAGATGTTTCATGATTGGAAATCTTGAATATATTTTCCTTCTTTTGTGTGGTAATAGGCAGTGTTTTGTGGTATACTTCTCAAGTTAGTGACTAGTAGACTGGGGCATTGTAATTCCAGAGTGGGCCTTTGTTCCTCAGGTTTAGCAGAGATGCCTTGACAACCCCTCGTGTCCTCATTGTGATGCAGTAAGACAAGTTAGGGAGTATGAGTAGTGCACGTGTGTTACCACATGAATCCTGGACAAGAGCTAGAAAAGGAATGGTGTTCTGTCCCCGTCAGTGTAGTTGTGAATGCTTTATGTTCTTGTTTTTCTTTTGTTGTTGTTGTTGTTGTTTTGTTTGTTTTTTTTAGGCATAGTTTTACTATGCAACACTGATCTGGAACTTGCTATGTACACCAGGCTAGCCTCAAATTCAGAGGTCTGCCTGTTTCTGCTTCCCAAATACTGGGATTTGAATTTCTTATATTATCTGTGAATGTATGTAAGTCTTTTATCACTTGTCCAAGTGGAGTTAAAAGTAAATGAATTGGGGGAGGGTAGATTGTTACTAATTATAACATTTCTTTGGTACTCATAATTGCTTTTCTTTTTTCTTGTCTTGCTCTGTTGCTCAGGCTGTTTTTGAACTTGAAGCAGTCCTCCTGCCTCAGCCACTAAAGTGCTGGGACAGTAGGCATGAATCACTGTGACCACTTGGTATTGACATTTCTTTTGCAAGACTGGACCTTTGTTTAGGTTCCTAAAGTTTATGTTCTGACAAAGCCCCTCCTGTCCTCATTATGATACAGTCAGACAGTAAGGAGGTACAGTTAATGCGTGTGTCATCATGTGAAATTTGGGTTTTGGATCCAGTTTATTAATTACTTGATATTATAAGTCATTTTCTATGTACGTAATTTTTCTTTAAAAGTACGGTTTTCGTTGGTGATTTTGGTTTCCAGATTTTTCTTTGGGTTCATTATTTAGTTGAGACATCACCCAGGTATCTGCTTGGATGCCCCTTCTCTCCGTGATACCTTTCCTTCTCAGTAGAAGTTGGGAGGTTCTTCGCCGAGCTCCATAGAGTGCTCGTTTGATTGCTGCACTGAAGTCGACTGTACAAAACTAATGTTTTACTTCACATTTGTTGAACCATCCTTTGGAACAGGCACTAGATGGTAAGACTGCATGGTACAGTGCAAATAGAAATGAAATGAAAAACAAAACAAAAGCAGTTCTATGCCTGCATTCAGTATTCTTAGCTGACTAGCATGATACAGATGTTACTCAGCCACAACAAAACATCAAGTTACCACATGGTAGGGGATTTTGTGTAGAGGTAAATGGTGTTTATGAGAGTGGTTCAAATAACAAGGACCAGGCACTCTTATCTGCTGGTCAGGTCTTAGGTTCTTTTTAATTAATTAATTGATTGATTAATTAATTAATTTTATGTGTATGAATGTACTGTCTGCATGTAGGTTTGTGCACCCATGTCGTGCAGTGTCGTGTAGGTCAAAAGAGGGCATCAGATTCCCCTGGGACTGGAGTCAGCGATGGTTCTCAGCCGCCATGTGGGTGCTGGGGATTGAACCCTGGTCCCCTGCAAGAGCAGTTGGTGCTCTTAACTGCTAGGCCCTCTCTCCAGCCCCTTGGGTTTCTATAGAAGTTGGAGCACAGAACATGTTTGCAGGGCCCTGCTGTGCTTGGAGTGCATGAGGTGTTTCGTATCTGCCTCTGATTGACTACCGATGATGCCTTTCCTGGAGAGTCTACAGTGGAGAAAGTTTTAAAAAGGATTTCAAATGGTCACTGTGTAGGAACACTGTAGCAAGCAGTCTAAGGAAGATCAGGAGAAGACATTTGGCTCCTTCACACTGAATTAGATAGAGTTCACAGGTGCCAGAGGAGTGCTGTGGTGGTGGGAGGCCAGCCTGTCCTCTGGTTCCCTTTTTTTCATCTTGTGCTTCTATTCTTCAAGGTTATGTGAAGCCATTTGACATTGTTTGAGTCCTTAGAGCACCCTGTAGACTGAGTTCAGCCTTTGAGAAGACAGGTGTGGAAGAGTGTTTACCCTTTTCCATGACCAGTGATCCCCTCTGGTCTGAACCTTTGAGGCAAAAAGAAGTCAGAAAAGCTTGGGGGTCCTCAGGGAAAGCCGTGATTCCAAATGTGTCTCTGAGACAGGCTCTGATGTGGGTAGAACTTTCAGGAGTTCCCTGGAACCTACGAGGAAGAATTCTGAATCTCTTTATATGGCAGAAGACTGTCTTTTTTTTTTTTTTTTTTTTTTTTTTGAGATAGTGTTTCCCTGTAGCCCCAGCTAGCCTGGAACTCAGACCAGGCTGGCCTTGATCTCACAGAGATCTGCCTGCTCTGTCTTCCAAGTGCTGGGATTAAAGACATGCGCCACCATGCTTGGCAATATGGCAGAAGGCTGTCTTAATGTGGCGTTTGCTGTCATTGGTGACTTTTCTTGTACCCTGTCACCTAGCAAGTCTTGTTTGCTCATGTGTGAGGCTCTTGCATAATCCTCTTTCCTGATTTCAGTGTCCTTAATGGGTTTTCTCAAATTGTTTTCTCTTGCTGAGTGCTGTTTTACAGCTGAAAAGGTAGAATCCGTGGAGTTTTTGGCTTTTTAGAGTTAGATACTTCGTTGCACATACATGTGTTACAGTACTGTTGAAACTTTTAAGTTGTTTAACTTGTTTCTATAGCTTCTAGTATTCTTTTTAAAATATTATTTTTATCTTATGTATGTGAATATATTGCCAGCATGTAGGTAAGTGCACCTGTGTTGTGCAGTGTCCAAGGAGGTCAGATTGGGTGCTGGATCTTCTGAACTGGAGTTATGGGTTGTTGTTGTTAGCCACCATGTGGGTGCTGAGAATTGAATCCCAGTCCTTTGCAAGAGCAGCTAGTGCTCTTAACTGCTGAGCCATCTCTTCAGCCCTAAAGCTAATACTATTCTTAAAGAGAGAGCCTTAAGTATTCCTTTTAAGTTTTCATTGTCTAAAAGGCATTCAATAAATGGCACATTCTGAACATCATTTATTTTTTGAGATAAGGTCTAGCTGGCTTGGTACTCACTATGTAGACCAAGCTGTCTATGGTTTCATAGAGATCTGGCTGCATCTGCCTCCTGAGTGCTGGAATTAAAGGTGTGTGCCACCATCCCTCCAGTAATTTTGGAGGAATGAATATAATTATCATTTGCTTCACCATGTAGATTGTATTGGCTTGGGATTTGGTCCAAACTCTTGAGCATAGGAGTGAAGTTTTCTTGTATCTTTAAAAACATCAGTAGTGAGGCTTCCATGACATGGTGGGTACTCCTGGTCTCTACTCCTTATATGATTTGGATTGCTTTCCTTTAAAACTCAATAAATATTAAATGACTGTAAATTACTGTAACCATGTAACATCTTGAGACCCACAAAAGGTAAGAAGAAAATGGAAAATCCTCATTTTTCAGGTAATTTGTTAACGAGATGACTAGTTTTGGGAGGAACGAATTTTGTGACAAGAAATCAGAGGTTCACTGTGGACAAAGGAGAGGCACATTGGTCTCATATGCTGTGGAGCTCGTAGTTTACAGATGCTGATCTGCAAAATGTTAACAGACCACACTCAAAGTTTGCAAGAGTGGCTTTAATAAGAACTTTGGAGTTCAGTACCACTGTTTGGCTGATTATCCTGGGGCAGTTAAACCTTTGAAAATCCACTGGAAACGTTTTGTGTTAAGCTGTGCAGTAAAATAATATATCCAGTCATTGGATAATGTAATTGGCAGATCTTCCCAGCCATGCAGATTGATAGCTGGGACTGCCATCAAGAAAGTTTCCTGGTATGATGGACTGTCCACACTAGCCAGGCAGCTGGAAGGCTGAGGCTGGTCAGATACTCCAAGAGGCAGAACTTGGGATTTGCTGCCTGAGTCTTTTCTTTGTTCCCTGCCAACATGCCAACCTAGATCTCTTCAGGGACTTTTTCTCCTTAATACTAATCCTTTTTCTCATAACTTCTGTCAGTTCTAATAAACATTGGGTGTAGCTTCTCTACTCCCTCAGCTTTATTTCCCCCATTCTCCAAGTGAAAATATATTCCCTTCCAAATATGGCTATGTTAAGTGGACCTTCCTGTAACCACTGTTTTGAATATAGAAACTTTGTGGGTTCTCGGAATCTTACGTCATTGATCTTATGTTCTACTGATGCATCTCAGCACTGGATGAGTGGTAGATTTCTGTGCCTAAGGAAGAACTAACTGCCTTGATAGAGATTCTTTCCTAGCGTGACTGTTTCCCACTGTCCAGATGGCTTGTTCTGTCTCTCACCTTTCCAGCTATATACATCCTTTGTAAAATGCTTATTTAAAATCAGAAATGGATCAAATAACGTCATTTACTGTTTACCTAGAGTTTGGTGATTTTGAGTCATGTTTGAATTAAATTATAGTAATTATTACTGTCTTTACATCTATTTCTATGTGCGTGTGTGTGTACACGTGTGTACATGAATATGCATGTGTTCATATACTACAGCTGAGATCAAAGGACAACTTGGAGGAGTCGGTTCTCTCTGTGCCATGTAGGTTCTGGAGATGGAACTCCGGTACTGAGGCTTGGCAGAAAATGGCTTCCTACTGCAGCTTTCTGCTAGCCCAGATCATAAGAATTTTTAAAAATATTTTTTAATTTTATGTATATGAGTGTATTGCCTACATATAGTTAGGTGCACCCTTGTTGTGCATTCCCCACGGAGGTCAGAAGAGGGTGTCATATCTCCTGGAACTGGAGTTACAGCCAGTTGCTAGCTGCCATATGGGTGCTGGGAATTGAACTTGGGTCCTCTGCAAGATCAGCCAGTGTTCTTAACTGCTGAACCATCTCTCCAGCCCCCAAATCATAAGAATTAATATTACAAAAATAATTTTAGATGTTCCTGAGGTTTATTGTTGAATAATGTGCTCAGAGCACCCTGTAGAGGTTAATTCAAGGCTCCTGTTACTGATTTTTTTTCTGATAAGCGATAGGAGAAAGATTATTAAAGCAATCTTGGGGACCGATTTTGCTATTAACTTAAAAGAGGAAATTATATTAGAGTTTGTCTGAAAAATTCTTTTCATAACTTTGGATTTTTTGGGTCATGTTTCATAATGTGGCCACATTCTGCATGACACTGTAGAATGAGAGTGTGTAGAAGGGCGCCCCTCACCCCTGTGGGGTTTCTTCCCCCACTTCCTTGTTCAGTTATTGACATACTTTGAATTGTTGACTTGGCTGTGTATGTTTTATTGAGTTTAAGATTAGTCTGTTAAACTTTAGAACCAGAGAGTTTTACAAAGAAATTTGGCCTAAATGTTCATTACATGAGATCACTTAAAAAAAAATATTGTGCACGCCTTTAATCCTGGCACTTGGGAGGCAGAGGCAGGCGGATCTTTGTGAGTTCAAGGCCAGCCCGGTCTACAGAGTGAGTTCCAGGCCAACTGGGGCTACAGGGAGACCCTGTCTTGAAAAGACAAAAAAAAAAAAAAAGTTATCAGAATGAGAGTGTATTATTAAACTAATTGAAAGAATCTTGAATTAGGCTCCATTGTGAAATGTTTCTTGTAAAGGATATATCACAGGATAAATTCACATCATTTACCCACAGGTATTAAGGTAAACTAAATTGACAAAAATCAAAATGGGTATGAGAGCTGAGTTTCTTTCCTGAACTTACCCTTGTGTGACTTCTGGATGTCCTGACTATACTCAAGATTTCTTTTTGTGATTTTAGAGGTCAGCTCAATGGAGCCTTGAGAGAAATTGTTTTTGCAATCATGTAATTATGTAATTGTTCATTGTAACGTTGTGCTGGCGGCTGTGCGCTCCTCTCCTACTCTCTCCTCCTTCCTCCTCTTCCTCCTTCCTCCTCTCCTCTTCTCTCCTCTACCCTCCCTCCTCTTCCTCGCTTCCCTTCCTTTCCTTCGCTCCTCTTCCCTTCCCCCTTCCTCTCTCCTCCCTCCTCCCTCCTCCTCTCCTCCCTTCCTCCTCTTCCTCCTCCTCTTCCTCCTCCTCCTCCTCCTCCTCCTCCTCCTCTTCTTCCTCCTCTTCCTCCTCTTCCTCCTCCTCTTCCTCTTCTTGCTGTGTATTTGTGTCTGGCATGTTCCCACACATACTTAGGGTTCTGATTATTAGGCCTCTTGGTGGTTATGCTCGTCTGTGCTCCTCAGCGGGGTGGCTCTGCTGTTCCAGTTTCAGCCCCTTAATCAGCCATTCCTTCTCTTCCTATTGGTTCCAGCAAATGAGCTACTTCCTTGCTGGCTTGGTTGTTCATTGTGTTTTTTGGTGTTATTTGCTTAATTTAGTGCTTAGACTTTCTTTTCTACTGATGGTTCTTTAACCACAAAAGCCCCTATGTCATCTCATTTGTACATTTGACATCATTACAGGACGAAGCATGTTTAGTGTATGAGGTGGCAGAGTTTATATTGTGGTTTTTAATTAAAAAATATGAAAATTATTAAGTTACCAATTTTGTGTGTTGTGTAATGGTGTGTATGTTTTGGTGTGTGTGATGCATGCATGTGAATGTGTGGATGTGGGCGCCCATGTATGTGCATGAAGATGCTAGAGGAGGAGGATGTTGGGTGTCTGCCTCTGTCCGTCTTAGCCTGACTCCTCAGTCCAGGCTTTTACTCCTGGAGTCCGGTCTCTCAGTGCACTGAAGCTCACTGTTTGAGCTAGGCCCATTGGGCAGCCAGCTTTCTGGATCTGCCTGTTTCCACCCCACAGTGCTAGGGTTGCAGGTATGCACAGCTGTGCTTGCTTTTTGGGGGGGTATTGGAGAGTCACAGTGTCCTCAGGCGTGAACAGGCAGTACTTTACCCACTGAGTTCTGACACCAGCCTCTTGCTCATCACATCTATTTATATGTTTTGTGAATGTGTAGGTTGTAGGTGTGCTACACATGTGGAAGTCATAGCACAACACATGGGAATTTGTTCTCTTTTTCTGCCATACGGGACCCAGGGGTAGAGCTCAGGTGATCAGGCTTGGCAGCAAATGCCTTTACATGTGAGCCGTCTCACTGGGCCCCAGATAGGTTTGTTTGTTCCTGGTGTTGCTTGAGACAGAGTCTCCCTGTAGCCCCAGTTGGCCTGGAACTTGCTATGTAGACCAGGCTGGCCTTAAACCTGAACCCACAGAGATCCACCTGCCTCTGTCTCCTAAGTACTGAGATTAAAGGTATGTGCTACCATGCCCACCACATGGTAGCTTTAAAAAAGCTAGTTTATTGTTATCAAACCATCTTATTTATTTTTATTTTATATGTATAATTGCATTGCCTGCATGTGTTTAAATGTACCTGTGTCATGCAGTGCCCGAAGAGTCAGAAGAAGGTGTTGGGTTCCCTTAAAACTGGAATTATGGATGGTTGTGAGCCACCATGTGGGTGCTGGGAATGGAACTGGGTCCCCTGCAAGCACACCCAGTGTTCTTAGGCACTGAGCCATCTCTCTAGCTTCTATTTTAATTATATTTAGGCAAGGTCTCTTGTAGGCTAAGGTGTTCAGGAACCTTTGATCCTTACACCGTAGCTTTCCGGGAGCTGGGTGTGATTATAGGCTTGTGCCTCCATCAGTGACTGATCTGGCTTGTGCTTTGCTTTTAATTGATTCTTCCCAGGTGTGACAAATTCCTACATGAACTTGCATTTACCTTGAAAGGCTTATGGCCTAAGTGGAATTAAACAGCTAAAAGTTAATTACAATTCTTTTAGTTTAATTTGCTGAAGGTTAGTATTTTTCAGTTTTGGTGCCATTTGTAAGTTCTGAATTGTAGGTTCATAAAATTAAGTTTTCACAGTCATCAGTAAGAACTGTAGATTGTTTTGCATTAATAGTTGTTTATGCTTTGCTGGCTTGAGAGGAATACAAGTATTCCCAGCTTATTTGATGCCTCCATGTATTTGGAAGCAATAACTATGAGTTATCAATAAGTCTTGTGCAAGCAGTTGACCTTCTTGGGATACTGAGATTTCAAAAAAATCATTAATTTTTTATGTGTATGAGTGTGTTGCCTGTATGCATGCAAGTTCATCCTTATTGTGCCACTCCTGCAGAGGACAAAAGAGGGCATTGGATCCCCATGGAACTAGACAGCTGCCATATGGGTGCTAGAAATTGCACCTGGGTTGGCTGCAGAGCAGCCAGTGCTCTTAACCACCAAGCCATTTCTCCAGCTCCAGGATGCTGAGATTTGATAGTCACCTTTCTAATCAGTGATGATTGATCCCAGAAATGATGTTGTGGGCATCTCTGACTCTCTGCTCTCTGAAGGAGGAAGCAGCCAGTGCTATTAGACAGGCATCAGGTAGATAGTGAGCCACCGCACAGCTGTCTGTGGCTGGCAACACCATTTCTATGCCACCTTTAGAGTGCTTTGTATGGTTTGATATTTGAAATGTGTTTGTACACCTTATACTTTCTAATTGATTGCTTTTGTTTTTGTGTGGTGTTTCCCCCCTTCCCCCTCCCCAGCTTTCTGCATTCCTGCCTTGCACAGGACACTGAGCTACATCCTCAGCACCTCTGCTGTGCTGGACACTTAATGTTCTCCTTGTTCCCCACTGCACTGATCTGCTCACCTTGACATTCTTCTGTGTTCCTTAAAGTTGTATCTCCCTACACTTTAATTTGGATTATTCCCTGTTTTTATCTACTACTCATGAGAAAGTTTGTAAGCCATTTAAAAGGAAGGTCAGTGTTGTTACAGTATTTAGAGATCCAGCTTTCTTTAGTCAGAGTCTTATATCCAGTAGATGTTTAAGAAATGTTTGAGTTGAAGTAAGTTCTTAAAGTAAATAATTGGTGCACAGTTAGGATCTGACTTGGGTGGCTTTTCATGGTGCAGATGGCTCTGATTGTTAGTTGAGGCTGTGACACTCATTTTTGGGACCAAGGGAACATATTACTAAAATAGTTTCTTGCCTCTGAGTCTGACCACTCCCTGATGCCTATGCAAGTCCTGCTTTCTGTTAGGAACTTCTGCTTTTCTAGTTTTTGTTATGTCACTAACTGCATGTTTCTTAGGTTCCAGTGAAAGGAAGAGAGAGACAGTTTGATTATCTGGTGTGTTATCTGCCCCATCTGTTTCCTGTGTATGACAGCAATTTCCACTTACTGCCTTTGGCCACATGCTCAGAAACACTGTACAGATGCAGATTCTGGCTTTCAGTGTGGTGGTCACTGAAAAAGTAAAAAGTACATTTACTTTTTCAGGCCATGAGCTTGTCCTTTCTGTGTCTAATTGTCACCTTTGTACCCAAAGTGTTCAGGGAAGAACAGTAGGTGAAGGCACATTTGTGGGGGTCTGCAGAGCCTATGTTATTCCCTGGAGGGAAGCCAAGAGCCTAGAGAATAGATAGCTTGTATAATGGGCAGTGAGCCTGCTTGATCTCCACCCCAGAAGGAAAGGCTATCTTCGTATATACTTGTGTGTGTGTGTGTCTTCATCTATCTTCTGTGCTAGAGAATGTGATTGCTTGATCCTCCTTCTGCAGGTATATCATTCTCCAAGGCTGTTTCAGACACACATCAGTGCTGAAAAGCTATAAAAGCTATTTTAGAACAAAGGGGTCCATGCAGATACGCAAAAGACACATAGAGAAGGATCTTCCAGCATCAGAATAAGAACCCTACAGGACTAGATCCTTTCCCTGTTACATCTAGAACCTGTGTGCAGTTTGATATGATGTTCCACTGGTCCTGTTTGGGTTCTCCAGTAAGCCAAGTGATTTCCTGCCATACAGCGTTTGCCTGCCCTGGTCCTTTTGTATGACTCTTTGCCCAGCTTAGATTTTCATTCTTCAGAACGTGTGTGAGAGCCATATCCATTTTTACTCCACATTCATGTTTCCAGGCACTACTAAACTCTTAATATGTTTCAGGGGTTTTCCTTTTAGAAGTTGAGGTAATAAAGATTTCTCTTTTTGATTTTATTTTTAGACTCTAAAATTTGGTCTTAATCTGGGTTATTTTCCTTCAGTGTTCAAAAATAATGACTAGTGGCATTAAGATGAGTGGCATTACTTAAGTTTAATGCAGCAGGGTGAAGCAACAAGTGCCTGTGGGCTAAATTATTCCATTTGTTATATTTATACATATATTCCTCAGAATGGCTTGTTGCCTTCAAAAAATGTGTCTGTGTATGTATGTTACATGTATGAGGGTGCTTGAAGAGGCTAAAAGAGGGTGTCAGCTCCTTTAGGGGTGGAGTTACACATGGGTGTGAGCTGCCAACATGGGTGCCGAGATCTCTGGAAGCCCTCTGGACTGCTGAACCATCTTCCAGCACCACTGTCTTTGTAATGCCAGATTCCAAGTTCCTTAGTGCCTTGGTCTAGTTTGCTTTCAATTGCTGTGACAAAACATTCTGACCAAAACCAATTTGAGGAGAAAAGAGTTTATTTGGCTCACATCTCCTGGGTCACAGTTCATCACCGAGGGAGCCCAACATAGGAACTCAGGGCAGAAATCTGGAGGTAGAAGCTGAAGCACAGGCCATGGAGGAATGCTGCTTACTGGCTTGCTCCCCTGGCCCATGCCCAGCCTGCTTTCTTATACAACACACACCAACCTGTCCAGGGGTGGCACTGCCTAGGGGCGGCACCGCCCATAGTGGGCTGGGCCCTCCCACATCACTCAACAATCAAGAAAATACCCCATAGACATGGCCACAGGCCAGTCCAATGAAGGAAATTCCCCCAGCTCCCTCAACCCAGGTGTGTCAAGTTGACACTAAAGCTATCCTATCCGGCACAAACCTGATCACTTTTTATATAAAGGCAAAACTTAAAAGGTTTAAATAACAAAAACACAAATCATTATGTTGCATGGTTATCTGTTAAACTTGTGCATTAAAAATTCTAGTTTTTTTTTTAAAATTCATGATTAGTTCTTTACTTATAAAAGAGCAGTTCTTCATGTTTTAGTGCCAGTATAGTATAGATAGTTAGAGACTGCAGCATGAAATGTGGGGCTTGGATTCATTGTTGTGTCCTTTTGCTCAAGTCCGTTGTTTCTTAGGTTCTGTCCCACCTCCCTGGTGTGCGGCCTAGCCTATGTCTAGGCTGCCCTGTTTGGGAAGGGAAAGGTGGACGAGAGATGTTTTCCCTCTGGGTAGGGAGAAAGGCTTTCATTTATTTGGTTGAATTTGTATTCCGTTAACAAGGGAAGAGCTTAATTCCATCTTGAAGGTGGTCTTAGAAAGGATGAACTAAGATTGTAAAATCATCTGTCAGGAAGCTTATCTAGCTAACATGAGTCACTATTAATGACTGTAAATATATCTAGAGATATTTCTACTGAAATGCAGTAAAAATGTACTTATTTTCTGAGGTTTAAAATTCTTTTTGATTTTTACTTCTTTTGTGCATATGAATGTTCCCTGAATGTCTGTGCGTGCACTCCATGTGTGTAATGTGGAAGTGAGGAGGGCTTTGGATTCCCTTGGAACTGGAGTTACTGATGATTGTTAGTTGCCATGTGGGTGCTGCCCAGAATAGTCAGTGCTCTTAACCCCTGAGACATCTCTCCAATCCCATATTTCTGGAGGTTTTTTTTTTTTTTTTTTTAAAGCAAGTAACACTATTTTTGCTTTTTTAAAGAGTATCTTTATTTTATGTGTGTGGGTATATTGCCTCATGTGTGTAAGTCACTCATGTCATGCAGTGCCTGAGGAGGTCAGAAGAGGGTGTTGGATCTCCTGGAACTGGGGTTACAGATGGTTGTTAGCCACATGTGGGTGCTGGGAATTGAACCCAGATCCTCTGCAAGAGCAGCCAGTGTTCTTAACTGCTGAGCCATCTCTCCAGTCCCTTGTTTGCTTTCTGTGGAAATCTATCTTTCTAGTTTTTAGAGGTTTTAAAATGCCTGTAGGTAACAGTGATTTACACTTACCAGGATGCCTAGTTTTCCTCTCTAGAGAAGTGTTTTTCTGCCTTGGAGACCCATTTAAAAGGGCTTCAAATTTTGCCCCAGTTTCATGCTTTGTCCTATGAGCTCAACACTATAACTTTCCAGTACTTAAGACTGTGTTTTCGTTTTTGCAGATTGGTTGCTTGTCTTCTTTTCCCCAGTTTTAAAACAGTAAAGAAAAAGATCTAGTAATAAGATTTTACCATGGTCTTCAGAGAGGAAATTTTATTTGACAACTGAGATGGACCAGACCATGGCTGTGGAATGTTCGTAGGAATTTCTAAGGTTTGTGGACATTGCTCTTGCAGTTGGAGCGTCAAATCGGCCTGCATTTTGTGTCCTGCTAAGCTTCCTTAACTTCAGGAAGGTATTTGTTTTCCTTCTAGTTGCGGACCTACATTTGTGTGCACTAAAGACCCTTCTGGAAATGGTTCAGAAGCGCAGAGAGACTGAGAAGCACCAGGCCCAGAGCCTGCTGCCCTTCTGCTGCCCGTTCTCCTTCTCTCTAGAGCATGGCTCTCTGTGATGGCACCCTCCTGCCTCCTTTAAGGGCGACTCCTTTCCTGAACTCTACACTAATGTTACCTTGACTTTTGAGGGAGCGTATCTGTGAACAATGTACTTTTAGTTTTGCCTACTTAAGATCTGAAAAATGGGTATCATGTCATGTGCAGTATATGAATAGAGGCCTGTCACAGCCAGGCAGGTAGAATGCTTGGCTGTCTCATGGTCATTGAGGTGAATGTGGAGTTTCAGGGTTTTTTTGTTGGGGAATTTTTCTTTTTCTACAAAGTAGCTGAGGTAGAGATTTTGTCTAAAACTTTTTGTCTTGCTAGTTTCCCTCTTATGATCCTTAGTCAGAAAAAATAGATTTTCTTTCTTAACGGGTAGGGATGGCACTACCCGAAAACACAATAGAGGAATGGATCCCATAAATAAATCTACAAAACAAACAAATAAATAAATAAATAAACAATAAAGGTTAGGGAGAACCAGGTTTATTACCCTTACAGGGCAGGGGAAGATGGCTCCTGGAGGCTGTACCCTGTGGTGTCAGAGTAGACCTCAAGCTATAGGCAAAAACTCATGGTTGGGGCTGGAGAGATGGCCTAGCGGTTAAGAGTGCCGACCGCTCTTGCAGAGGACCCGGGTTCGATTCCCAGGTGGATCGAGAGCCGTCTGAAACTCCAATTCCAGGAGAATTCCAGTTCCAGGGGAATCCGACACCCTCTTCTGACCTCTGCGGCTTTGCACATCACGGGTGCACAGACTTGCATGCAGACAATACATTCATACACATACGGAAATAAATAAAATTTAAAAAAAATTAAAAAAAACTCATGGTTGTCAGTGCACATCCACAGGAAAAGCAAGAAATGTAGAATTAAACATGTGTGCACATATGTATTTAGTTCTCTTCCCTTGGAGGGCCTGGAAATAGCAGTGATCCAGTTTCAGAAAGCACAGTGAATCCCCAGATCAGCTCTAGATGCCATTTTCCTACAAAACAATAGACCTCATTGGACTAGAAAACCACTTTTCTGGAAACTATCAAAGAGTAGTTTTCCCAACAGTGATCAGTGGATGCTAACAGTACTGAATGAGAGTTCCTTAAGAAAGAAGGTATCCCACACAGAGGCTAACAACCACCAGTAGCACAGTTCCAGGGGATCCAAGGCACTTTGGGAGGCAGAGGCAGGCGGATCTTTGTGAGTTCAAGGCCAGCCTGGTCTACAATGTGAGTTCCAGGACAGCCGGGGCTACAGGGAGACCCTGTCTCGAAAAGACCAAAAAAAACCAAAAAACAAATAATAAATAAGATAAAGTTGAAAGAAAGAAAGGAAAAGAAAAGAAAAGAAAAGAAAAGAAAGGTAGGTGTCCATGTTGTCCTAAAGTGCATCCCAGAAAACTCCAGTTACGAAAAGGAAGAAACTGTGACCCTACAGCTGTGAACTCTGACAGATGCTGCCTTAAAGTGATACTACCTAACATCAACAAGTCAGACACAATTAGGAATTGGGTACCACCTGACAGAATCTAGTGAAAGAATTCTTCCAGAGTATTCCTGTTGAAAATCCACATCTTGAGCCTAATCATAAGAGAGTATCAAACAAATACAAATCAAGGAAACATTGAACAACCTGGCTAGGAATATTCATGTTAGTCATGGCGATGAGATTCAGGGAGAGTGAGGATTCTCCAGATGGAAGCAGGACGCACGAGAGAAGTCTAAATACAGTGCAAGATTCTGGATTGGATCCATTTACCAAAATGGATATTTTTGAGATAGTTAAGAGAAGACAAACATGGCCTTTGAAGTAGATTTCGATCAGTGGTGACTTCTGGATTTTTCAGTCACAGCTGTTGTGTTGTAGAGCACTCTGGAAAGTACTCACCTTTGTAGATGTTGACTGTTATGGTAGCTTCTTGTGGTCAGGTGCTCCAAGAAAATAGTTATTTCTCCTGTTTTGGCATCTTGTAGGTTGGTCTGAAGTTTTTTAATAAAACAAAGCAAAAGCCTTCCTGTTAGTTGGGTAGTTAGCTTATCACCAGACCATTTGTGTGTGTGTGTGTGTGTGTGTGTGTGTGTCTCCTTTCGAGACAGGGTCTCCCTATTGCCCCAGCTGGCCTGGAACTCACTCTGTAGACCAGGCTAGCCTTGAACTCACAGAGTTCCACCTGCCTCTGCCTCCTGAGTGCTAGGATTAAAGGCGTGCGCCACCATGCCCTGCTTCATCAGACCATTTAAAAGGGTTGATAGATTTGTTCTTGCAGGTAGCTGGAGCTAGCTGCTCTGCCAGAATGGCTTCCTGTGGTGGTGATCTGTCTTCTCGCATGCTGAGCTGTCAGTATTTTCGGTCTTCTCTGTCTGTGCTGATTATTCCCTTCACCTATGTCTTGCTTTTGTGGAAACTGCTTCTTTGAATGGAAAGTGTGGTTTACCCAAAATGACATTTTACTGTTACAATATATAGATGCTGTATTTTAACTCACTTTTTGTGTGCTATTTTTTCCTGTTTGCTGGTGGGCTGTTGAAGCAGTTTCTGTTTTTACCACACCACATCTCAGTTCTGACTAGGCCTCTTAGGTTCGGAGTTTACTTGTCTGTCTCAGGATGTAAACTTTTTAGGGTGGACTGGCAGAGGAAGAGGGGCAGATGGAGTGCTGTAGCTGGTTCCTGAGAACACAGTCACTTTATTGCAGGTGGAGTGTGTGTGAGGTGGGGAGAAGGTTCCTAGCCGTCACAGCCTTCTTTCTGTGAGAACATTGCAATCGGCTATCTGGCAGAATCTGCCCTTTCTTCAAGGTCCAGAAAGCTACCAGCTAAAGACAGTGCATTGCCTCGGCCGCTTTCCTCTTCTGCTGGGACCACCAGAATCCTTCCTGGGTCTTGTTTGCCTTGGGTTGGAGGATAATCTTCTCTTTAGCAGTTATACTAATTTTCATATTTCTCCTTATCATCAAGGAAAAGAGCTTTTAACAACCCAGAGTGGTAGTTACATTGCATTTAGTGCACGCCCCCACACGCAGGCTTTTCTTTAGAGATTTTTCTCCTTGCTGCTTTTTACAGTGTAGGTGGCCTTCTCCTGATTGCTTCTGACAGGAAATTGAACAACCTTTCTTTTTTGGAACAGAATATATTTTACGGCTGAGAGTGGAAAAAAACAAACAAACAAACAAACAAAAGAAATGTTTTATGCTTGAAAATTTATTATGAGATTGATTTGGAGACCAATTTAAATCCAGAAAAGTGAAGGGCAAGGGTTAAATTGCAAATTTTGCAGCGCAGTTTCTGAATCTCCTTAGTAACCTCTGGGCCTCTCTTTCTTTTTGATACTGCTGCATTCTCTCCTTTATCAGGAAGTAAGCTTTGACCTGGTCACTGGCTCCTGATGGGCTCATCTTTCAACAATGGAGGTGCAGTGGGCTCACCTTGACTCTAGACCTGTGTTGGCCCCACCCACTTGACACAAACTACCCACTTCACACACCTCCCCCAGCCCATCCCTCAGTGTAGCTTGCTGCAGAGCTCAGTTGGTTCCCATATACCCAGGTGTGGGCAGGAGCACCTGCCACTGCCATAGATTCTGCCTTGAACCCGCCTTCTGTTGCTTGGGATGTGAGTGCCTGTCTCTGTCTATCTCTACCTGCTGCCAGGGCCCATTGGTTGCACAGGAGTATAGTGGGGTGAGTGACAGTTCCTGACATCACTAAGGATTCAGGGGAATAAATCAGTCTTTAATCAGAGTAAGTCTGTTCTGCTATATTTGGAAACTGTGTCCAGTTGTAAGGGAGCAATTCTTTTGGAATCTTTTAAAAAAATTTATTTTTATTTTTATTTATTTCTGTATGTGTATGAATGTACTGTCTGCATGCAAGTCTGTGCACCCGTGTCGTGCAACGCCGCGGAGTTCAGAAGAGGGTCTTGGATTCCTGTGGAACTGGAGTTCTCCTGGAATTGGAGCTTCAGATGGTTCTCAGCCGCCATGTGGGTGCTAGGGATCGAACCCGGGTCCTCTGTAAGAGCGGTCGGCACTCTTAACCGCTAGGCCATCTCTCCAGCCCTCTTTTGGAATCTTTAAGAGTGCTTATAAGTCATATCCTCTTGGATGACTTAAAATTATCACATTTGTTCTTGTATCTAAGTGGTTTACGAATTGCAAATCAGCTGCTAGGTATGTCCTATTTATGTAATTAGGTAGTTATAATGCAATTAAGATGAACAAAACAAAGCCTATATTTTGAGTAGTGTTAGTGGCTATCTTTTCCCATTCTGGAGGCCAATCCTGTGAAAATGTATGGTAGGTCTGTTATCCGGGCTATTTGACTTTTTGAATACCTTTCATAGGTTCTTTTCCTCTCACAGGTTGTGTCTAGTGTTGTCCCTTCCCGCTGTGGCAGTGTAGGAAAGATTTGTTGCAGGGCCTTTCCCAAGCCTTCTGCTGTATCATAACACCACGGTGCTCAGGCACTGTAGGTCCTGGGTAACCCTTCTTCAAAAGAAATATGGTTTGAGCTGCTTTTACTTTTGGCTAATAAAGCCTGGGACTTTTTAATGTCCAGGGTGACAGGCTTGCAAGAAAAGCTTCGTTCCTGCCTCACTAGGAGTTTGGAATTCATGTGAGTGAAACTCAGGTCTGGTCATTCTTTCCTTAGCTTCCATTTTATGATTGGACAGAGAGTTTGAAGTAGTGCTTTATCTCAGCAAAGCTAGAAAACATTTACTTCTTGGGAAGTTCTTAAAGATTTTTGGAAGTGGAACATTTATTCCAAATCATTGAGCATGAATTTCAATTCTTTTAATGACCAGGGTATAGAAACATAGCTTTCTTCATAGCTGTGGTTGGGAGCTTATTATGTCAAATGTCATGTATTTGTGGGTATATGTGCATGCATGCATAAGAGTCCAGAGGCCATAAGAGTCCAAAGATAACCTTGGTTCCTCAGGAGCTCTCTACCTTGTGTTTGAGACAAGGTTTCTTCAGGATCTGGGGCTTGGCTAATGAGGCTGTCTGTCTGTCTGTCTGTCTGGCTGACTGGCTAGGTAGTGAGTCTGTCAGCCTGTCTCCAGTCCCCCTGTTATGGGATTACAAGCATGCACCACCATGCCTGGCTTTTATGTGTATACTGGAGATTGAACTTGGATCCTTACATTTGCATAGTAAGCACTTTACTGACTGAGCTGCTTCCTTAGCTCCTAGAATTGTAGAATTTCTTGATAGGGAGAATGGGTTGCTCGGAACAGGGTGTCTCAGCCTCATCATTATTTCCCTGTTGGACTGGGTGGTTGTTTTTTGTGGGGGCCAGAGTGTTGCTGGCTTGTACTAATTAGGTAACAGTAGCATGTCCCTTTTCTGGTTGTGACAGCAAACAGTGCCTCCAGACATTGCAAGATGTTTCATGGGATATACAGTTGCACCCTGTTGAGGATCACTGCTTCAGAACTGAACTGTGTTGTGTGTGGGAGGGGTGGGTTCCCACAGGCCTGACTACACAGCATCCCCTCCTAGGAGACATCTTACAGGCCCTGGTCTGGGTCTCCATAGACATTCTGAGCTGGTTATCTGGGTGGCCCTGGAATAGCAATCAGGGCCTAAATTTAAGTGTATAAATTCTCTGTTAAAGAAAGTAAAATTAGGCTGGGTATGGTGGCTCATGCCTTTAATCCTAGCACTCGGGAGGCAAAGGCAGGCGGATCTTTGTGAGTTCAATGCCGGCCTGGTCTACATAGTGAATTCCAGGACAGCTGGGGCTACAGGGAGACCCTGTCTCGAAAAGACCAAGAAAGGAAAAAAAAAAAAAGAAAGGAAAATTAACGAAGGTTTTTGGATTAGGATTTGATTTATAGTTTGTTTGCCCTTTACTTACTGCTGTATATTTTCCAAAATTTGAAAATAACTCTTTTACTAAAGTTCACAATTATTTCAATCTAGGTTTTGAAAGATTGCTGCAAGTTGGACTCAGAAGCAAGCTTCACTTCAAACTTTGAATTGGAATGAGGTGAGTCGTGTCGGGAATGCCACTTAGGGACCCCCCCCCACCTTTTTTTAGAGGGCCTGCTGTTTGTTTGTATGAGAATTTGATTTGCCAAATGTGAGTCCTGTGGTCTCATTTTGCCCTTTTCCTGCTGACAGGTAGAAGTAGAAAGCAGAAGATGTGAAAGGGTGTCGAGTTTTAGTCACATGTGTTTTCTGCATGTGGCCCAAGCGTCATCTTTCTGTTCCTGGAGGGGGTCAGAGTTTAGGTCCTGGTGCTCCTAACAGTGCAGGTTAGCCACCTGTTCACTCGGTCAATCAAACAGGCAGGTAACCGTGAAAAGCAGAGAAAGGAGATTTATTCAGTGTGGCCACACTGGGGAAAGGAGCAGACAAGAGGCGCAGGGCCTCCCTCCCCTCATTCCTCTTCAGTGTCTTGACATGAAGATTAGGGTTAAGCAGAGGGCGTGATGTCCTTATTAGGTGTGGTCCTGCCATCACTGACCCATCATTTGGGCTCCAGTTTCCTCCTCACGGTGGGTGGACCAGTTGTCAAAGCTGTGTGTGACAGGCTTCTCCTCTGGCTGGCACTGGGGCTCAGCCTTTCCCTCTCCCAGCATGAGACTCCAGAGGAAATTCCTGTTTCTTGGGCTCTTTTCTTTCTATTGTCAGTGGTTACGTTCACAGGTAGTAGTCCATCTGTTCCCTAACACATGCTTTAAGACCGTCTCCTCCATGTTTCTTAAATCTTGACTAAGAAATACCCATTGTATAAGGATCTTGAAACTTGACTGTGCTGGTGTGTAGTGGAAGCTAGCTCATCCTGAGTAGTCGAGGGTAGTTGAGGCTCTCTTCCCACCTCCTGCTGCATTTTTATTTAATTGATCTTGACTTAACTCTTGGCTGCTCCTCACAGGAGCAGAGTTCTAGCCTAGGCTTACTCGGATATTCAGATACTTTAATCAATCATGAAAGGATGGTGTATTGAGAAAAACAGCTTAACTCCCAATGAAAGACATTTTTTCTATCAGCTCCATATGTTAAGCTCTTAAATTCAGATAAACCAAGTAGGTCGGGGTCATATAGGTTTCTTTAGTTTTGTTACTTTTACTTAATCTTGATCTCAGCCAGTTGCTGAGACAACAACATTGAGATTTTTCTCATCTGCCGCTTTGTCATAAGAAAAATGACCTAAAGATTCAGCTCTTCTGCCGTGACCGGGGGTGGGCAGCCAAGGTTATCTGAGCAGCTCACCTCTGGAAACCTTTGTTCTGAGCTTATGGCTTCTTTTTGAAGCCCAGTTGGTAATTGGAGCAGAGCTTTCAAAGTGGCTTTCTATTTTTGACCTTCCTTGAATTTCAGGGAATGATTATCACTGAAAATGTCTTTAAAGTACATTAGGACACAACTGCACTTATTTGACCATTTCTGCTATTATACTTTAATAGACTTGGAATCCAGGAAAGGTTTTTAGAGCTCTGTAATTTTCAGCCATTTGAAAAGGCCATTTATTTTTATTTTTTATTAGCAGCACATCTGAGGACCCGTCTTTGAGAAAACATTTTCTTTGGAGCATCAGGAATTGCTTAATGTCCAAGTCTGTGGGCTTCACAACTGGCATTTCTTCTACTCTATTCGAGGGGGAAAATATATATATACATACTCAGGAGGTAGAGGCAGGCAGATCTCTGTGAGTTCCAGGCCAGCTAGGGCTAGAGGGAGATCCCGTCTCAAACCACCCCCCCCAAAAAACCCAAAAAAACTAAAAACAACCCACCAAAAAGCCAAAATCAGACTAAATTTGAAAAAGTAAAGTTCATCATGCAGGACTCCTCCGTCAGCATCAGCTACACCTCACCTGCCTGGAAATACTGTGCAGCAGTGGCAGCCATATGTCTGTATATCCCAAATCTAATTGGCTATTAGCTCTCTCCTTGGAGGAATAACTCACGGCTGATGCCACAATCTTACATTCTCTAGTGGTTAGGAGATGTTATAAGCCACAGTAAGACCTTGTCATCTTTTACAGAAAAAACGTAATTCATGGATTAGCATACCATCCAAACATCTGTGTCTATACCAAAGTAACCTACCATAATAATTAGTACTGTTTAAATACCTATATATCTAATTGCTTGTGCTTCATTAGTAGGATTGAAAGGTTATACCTGGACAAACTGTCAGCCCATGAAAGGAAACAACCAGAACTGATCAGAGTCCAAGACAACAGCTCCAGAGAAAGTAGACTGTTTTGCTTCTCGTCTACCTGTGCCCCTTTTCTAAGCCTAGGGAACAATCTGCGGAAGAGGGGGTGTGGTAGAATGTAAGGGCTGCGATTGGGGTGAATGGTGAAACTACAGCAATATAGACTGGACACTCATTTGATCAACTTGATTGTACATACAAGCCCCCCCCCCCGGATGGTGGGACCCATGGACTGTGTGGGTTTGGGCACAACTGCTTGCAAATTGGTTTTACATGAAGGATGCTTGTACGTATAACTTATTACTTACTGTTAAAAAAAAATGAAATAAAAGAAAGTATATATATATATATAAAAGAAAAAGTAAAGTTGAGGAATCAGAAACTAGAGTAGAGAGCATGTACCCTTGTGGATGAAGGGAGGGTAGGTGAGGGTAGGAGTTGTACAGAGCTCAAACCCACTTCCTTCTGCTTCCACGTGGCTATCTTAAAAAAATTGGGTGTGCAGAAGCTTCTGGGACCATCACACATGGGTGAAGCAGAGACGAAGCTGGCGCGAGCTCGGCTTTACTCGTCCTTTTGGCACTGTAGTGTTTTTTTCCTTTTTCTTTAAGCTTTGGTGCATTTCATACAGCATTTCTTAATCAGACTTAGGCCTGCCATATGTAAACATATTTAAAAAAACAAAAACAAAAAAACTCTAGTTTTTCTTTTTTTTTTTTTTTTTGATCTTTTTGAGACAGGGTCTCCCTGTAGCCCCAGCTGTCCTGGAACTCATTCTGTAGACCCGGCTGGCCTTGAACTCACAAAGATCCGCCTGCCTCTGCCTCCTGAGTGCTAGGATTAAAGGCGTGCGCCACCACATTCGGCAAGAACTCTAGTGTTTCTTAAATGGCCCTGGAAGCTCTTTGTGGTGGGGATTGTATTTAAAGCCTGGCCTTTGTTTTAGTTTTCATTTGTTGTTTTGAGGCAGGTCCTCAGTGCGTGGCCTTGGCTGGCCTAGTACTTGTTCTCTAGCCCAGGGTGGCCTAGAAATCATTAAAAAATAAAACAATCCTTAAAGATTGGCAAATGTTAAAAAGGCAGACCTGTCCTTTTTAATGTTTGTCAATCTTTAAGGATATTTTATATTAAGTTGTGTGTCTCATGAAAACCATGCATACAAACTTCGGGTCATATGAACGGCGAGGTCTCACGTGTGGGAAACGTGTGCTGTGTTTATGGAGAGTTTTTGCTTCTGGGAGAACAGTTTTGTTGTGCCTCGTATGAGAAGATTTTTAAAGCAGGAGAAATTAGAGATGGGTGCTGTAGACGTGAAGAAGAGCACTGCTTACGTGTGTCCAGGTCTGTACTGTGCAGGTGAAAGGACTCCATGGGTGGCCAGTGTGAGGACGGCTCTTCCACAGCCGGAACTCTTAACAGAGGGAGGGGCTTCCTGAGCCCCTGTGTTTTGTCCATTGTAGCTTTTGTGATAAAAATGGGCTGATGAGTTCTTGAGGTGAGCCTTCAGTGGGTTAGGTTGTGGACAGATGGTTGCTGAAGAGCTAAATAGACTTGATGTTTTTCAGGGAACCCTTTTTTAAAGTTCATAACTAAATTCAGGAACTGACCCTTTTCTGTTATGAGGTGCAGAGTCTAGAAGATGAATGTGCTTTCCTTCAACACCCCTCCCATGTGCTGGAGGCTTATTACAGAGGCTGTCTTCATTCAGAGATGCTCCCTGCGCTGCAAACTCAAGCTTGCTGTCTCATGTCAGCTTCTAGCACTGGTGGGAGCTGGTTCTTAGTGGTTAAAGGGCAGTATTTAATTAGGTGGTGCTAACATAATTTTAACTTTTTGTTGTTGTTGTTGTTGTCTTTTTGAGACAGCTGTAGCCCCAGCTGGCCTGGAACTTGCTATGTGTAGACCAAGCAGCCTTGATGGATTCACCTGCCTCTGGCTCCCAAGTGCTGGGATTAAAGGCATGTGCCACCACACCCAACAATTTTAACATTTCATGTGAGTTCCTCTTTCAGTTACTGTAAATTTTTTGTCCGTGAAGAAAATTTGTGCAAGCTTGTACTATTAATGAGTGACATCATCTACAGCTTCCTGTGCTCACTTAAAGTCTTTTGCTTTGGCTGTAGTGTGTTGTTTCTGTTGTTTTTCTTTTTTTCCCTTGTTTTAAAAAAAGACCAGTTTGTTAGAAGGCTCTTATGCAGCAGTCTCTTACCAGGTGAAGTTTTTGAGTGTTCTCTTCCATTCTGTGGGGTTGCTGTTTTCATTTGTTTGAAAGTTAGATTTTCCTTGGGGCTGGAGAGATGGCTCAGTGGTTAAGAACACTGACTACTCTTGCAGAGGACCTGGGTTCGATTTCCAGCACCCACATGGCAGCTAAGAACTGTCTTTAGTACTGGGTGTGATGGCGCATGCGTTTAACCCCAGCACTCTGGGAGGCAGAGGCAGGCTGATCTCTGTGAGTTCAAGGCCAGCCTGGTCTACACAGTGAGCTCTAGGCCAGCTGGGACTAAAGGGAGACTCTGTCTCAAAAATACCAAAAAAGCAACAACAAAACCAAATTAGGTTTTCCTGAGCTCCTGTGTATCCTGTTTTTTCTTTTGCTATATGTGCTCTGTGGCGTGATGTTGTCATAGAGGTGGTTGCCAAGTCCTGTGTTATGACGCTTTTACCCTTTCTTCAGGTAGCTTTTTAGTTTGGGGTTTGGCATATAAGTCTTAGCCACATCTCGAATTACTTTTTGTATGTAAAGTTCCCATTTCATTCTTTTATATGTGGACAATTTTTTTCCCTAGTACTATGTATTGGAAAGATTATCATTAAATGATTTCAGCAATCTGGGCAAAGTTATTTGGTCATGCATGTGAGAGTTTGTTTCTGGGATCTATATTCTGTCTTGTCAGTTTTTGTGTCCCTCTTTATGCTCTTACCACATTGTTTTGATTATTGTAGCTTTCTAATTTAGTTTGGTATCAGCATGTGTGATTTCTCCATATTTTTAATCCGAAGTTTTCAAGATTATTTTGGCTATTTGGGTTTCCTGAAGCTCCATGTGTATTTTGGGATATTTTTCTATTTTTGCATCAAATGTCATGGAATTTTGATAAGGGTTGCATTCTATCTTTTATGGCTTTATGTGGTGTAACATCTTAACAGTAACATGTCTTTGGGACTTGGCAAGCATTCTATTTGTTCATATCTTCTAAAATTTCTTTCAACATTGTTTCATACTTTTTGTCAAGGTTTTCACTTCTGGTCAGGCCAGTTTGTAAATTTCATTTGTTCGGATGTCACTGTGAGTAGAATCACATTTGCAGTGCCGTG
This sequence comes from Rhizomys pruinosus, assembly GCA_009823505.1. Taxonomy (NCBI): domain Eukaryota; kingdom Metazoa; phylum Chordata; class Mammalia; order Rodentia; family Spalacidae; genus Rhizomys; species Rhizomys pruinosus. The sequence continues at coordinate 419,061 of VZQC01014772.1, read as the reverse complement.
CCCTTTGCAGGTTGCCTTGGTGAAGAGAAGCACCTCCCCCTCACTCTTGCTTCTGTTGATTTTGTCTCCTGCCAAGTGTCGGAATTCATGTTCAAACACTTTCTGTTTTCATTGGAATCATTTGGATTTTCTACATGTAATATCTGTATACAAAGTGATTATAGTTCTTTCCATTCCAACTTGAATATCTATACTTTTTTGCCTAGTTTTTCTGGTTAGAACTTCAAGGACTCTACATTGGCTAGAAGTAGCAGAAATGAGCATCCTCACTTTGATCCCCATCTTTGAGGAAAGATGTTGCTGCTTACTCTGGTTTTCATATGTGACTTATGTTAAAATATGTTTTCTCTGTTCCTAGTTTAGTTTGTTCAAGTATTTTTAATATGAGAAGGTATTGAAGTATTTTTCCCTTCATTCTGCTAATGTGGTGTATTATATTGATTCATTTGCATGTGGTAAATTATTATTATTGTTATTATTTTGTTTTGGTCTTTTTGAGACAGGGTCTCCCTTTAGTCCCAGCTGGCCTGGAACTCACTCTGTAGACCAGGCTGGCCTTGAACTCACAAAGATCCGCCTGCCTCTGCCTCCCAAGTGCTAGGATTAAAGGCGTGCGCCACCACGCCCGGCCTGGTGAATTCTACTGAACATTTAGAAGAACAGCAATCCTGCTCAAACTTCAAAAAACCTGGAGAGAAGGGATCAGCTCTAAATACATTCTACCCAGGACTGCTTTGTCCTGATACCAAAGTTACAGAAAGATGTTACAAGAAAACTACAGGCTAGTATCTCTAATGGACAACCCTAGCAAAAATCCTCATCAAAATACCAGCGAATTGAATTCAACAGTATACTAAAAAAATTATACATGAGGCCAACTGGGAATTGTTCTTGGAATGTAAGAATAATTTAGATTAAAAAAATAAAAAGAATTCACCAGGAAAACCACCTGGTTCAGAACTTTCCCCAAGATTTTTGATTTCTGATGTACCCTCTTTAATAGTTTAGGATGCCTTCAGTTTCTGTTTCTTCATAATTCAACCTTGGTGCATTTCTGTGTCCCTAGGAGTGTGTCCACTCTAAAACCCGGTGTTCCTGTCGTCAGCATAGGGCTTTGTCTCTCTTGGTCCCTCAGTGGTGTGGAGGCAGTGGAGGTAGTCTGTCCTCCTGTTTCTTGGTGTAGTGCTTTTGAGTCTTTCTCTTTTACTAAGCACCTACAGCTAAGCATTGGTTTTAGTGATTTTACTTTTTCTCTTCTGCTTTATTTCTGCTTCCATTTTTCCTTCTTTTTGCTAGCTTTGGTTTAATTTCTTCTCTTTATGGTTTTATCTCTTAGTTAGTGATTTAAGACTTTTTAAAAAATGTGCTTATTGCTATACATTTCTCTTAACCCTATCTCTGCCATAATACTGTATGTTTTAGAATGTTTTCTTTTCTCATTTTTGTGTTGGTTGTTGAAGAATATGTTAATTTCTATTATTTTTTGAATTTTCTGATTTTATTTCTGTAACTTCTAAATTTATTTTGTGGTGGTTGAGGAAGATATTTTGTATGCTGTCTGTCTTGTAAAACTTGGAGACTTAATTGATGGTGTCATCTGTGGTTTATCCTGGACAGTATGCCATGTGCATTGGGAAAGAACGTTTATGCTTGGTGTTGGGTCATGTTCTGTTTATGTTAGATCTAGTTGATTGTGTCTGTTTTCTTATATTCAGTCCAGTTCTTTCCATTTTAAAAAAGTAGAGTATTAAGGTCTACTACTAATGATAGGATTATTTCTTTCAGGATTTTTAAAAAATTTTATTTATTTATATTTTTGTATGCGTATGAATGTACTGTCTGCATGTAGGTCTGTGCACCCGTGTCGTGCAATGCTTCAGAGGTCAGAAGAGGGTGTCGGCTTCCCCTGGAACTGGAGTTAAAGACGGTTCTCAGCCACCATGTGGGTGCTGGGGATCGAACCCTGGTCCTCTGCAAGAGCAGTCAGGGCTCTTAACCGCTAGGCCATCTTTTCAGCCCCTTTCAGGATTTTTTAATGTAGTCTGTTGATCTCTTGTTAGATACCAAAACTTGCTGTATTGGACCATTTACTAATGTACAGTGCCTTCTTTATCATGTGAACCTGACTTAAAGCCCTTTTGGTCTGGTATTAGGATAGTCATTCCTGCTTTCTTTGGGTTATAGTGAGCATGGAATGTCCTTTTCTGTCCTTTCACTTCTAGTCTGTTTGGTCTTTGGAGCTGAAGTGAGTCTCTTATAAAGGCTCTGTTGATAGCATATGGTTAGATCATGGGTGGGTTTTTGTTTGTTTTTGAGACAAGGTTTCACTTTGTAGACAAGGTTTCACTTTGTAGACTAGTCTGACCTTGAACTCACAGAGAGCCGCTTGCTCTGGAGACTGGGATTAAAGGTATGTGCTAACACACCAGAGTCATGGTTTTTTATTTTATTATTATTTTTTTTATAAAACATACAAAGACAAAGCTTTATTCATCCTCAGGGGCTGGAGAAAGGCAAACTCGCTGGTCTATCACTTCAATATGCTGTCATTTTTGGCTTCTGCCTGCTCTCTCTCAGTCTGTTTCAGCTCATCCAGTCTTTTCTTTTGCTCTAATGCCACCCTCCTCTCCTCCTCTGCTCGTGGTTTTAAGTAACTGTAGTGCTGGCTTCCATAGACCAGGCTGAGGACCAGGGCAGAGTGTTGGCCGAGCCTGATGGGCGGAGAGACCTGCACGGGGTGGGGGACGGACCATCTTGTCCGTGACCTTCGCGCCCGAAGCACAAGCGAGACCGAGTCATGGTTTTAAAAATTCATTGTGCTATTCTGAATGAAGAGTTGAATTCATTTCTGTTTAGAGTAATTATTGGTAAAGAAGCTTTTGTCAGTGGGGCTGTGTTCTCTGTGCTTGTACCCCTTCTCTCTTCCCCTGCTTTACTGTCTTCTTTTGTGCTTAGTTGATTTTTTTGGGTAGTAAAACCTTTAAATTCTTTATTTCTTCTTGTGTATATTCTATAGCTACTTTCTTTGTGGTTACCATGGAAATTAGACTTAACATCCTAAAGTTATAACACTTAATTTGCATTTATACAAACCTAACTTCAATAACATAAAACTCCGCTGCTCTAAGTCCTCTTCCCACCTCTTTCAATGTTACTGTCACAACATTATGTATTTATATACTCTGCATTCAAAGATAAACTCATAATGAACTAATCAAAGACAGTACATTAGTCTCTAAAATCATGAATAAATCAAGGTATACAATTAGAACACATAGCATTTAGACATAGTTTTTTAAATCATTAGTCTCAAAACTCAAAGTATGGTTATAAACTGTTGTCATAGTACTGTTAGCTTTTTTAAATTTGCCTATATGTTAATGATACTATTCAGAGAGAATGATGGGTCTCTCTATGTAGTCCAGCCTGACCTTGACCCCTCTATTCAGATTTGTCTGTGTTTGTCAACGTGCCTGGTAAGATCTTTATTTCTTCAAACAGCCCTTTATTTCACCCTGGGAGACTCTCTGTGGTTTTTTTACGACAAGTGTAATGGTAAAACATTTCCTTAGCCTTTTATTTGTAAGGTAATCTTTTAATTTCTTCTTTGCTTAAAGGATGGTTTTGCTTGTTTGCTTTCCATTGTTGTTATAAAACACTGACCAAAACAAACTTGGGGAGAAAAGGATTTATTTCAGCTTATAAGTTCCATTCTGTTATTTAGGGAAGCCAGGGCTGGAGCAGGAATCTGGATACAGAAACTGAAATGTAGACCACAGGTGAACACTGCTTACTGACTGCCTTTTTTAAATTAAAAAAAAAATTTTATTTTTATGTATATGATTATTTTGCCTGTATGTATGTAAGTGTACTAGACTCATGTAATGCCCACAGAGGCCAAAAGAGAGCATCAGATCCCCTGGGACTGGAGTTAAATTGGTTGTGATCTGCAGTGTGGAGCACTGGGAAACAAACCCAGGCCCTCTGCAAGAGCAGCCAGTGCTGTTAACCACGGAGCCATTGCTCCAGCCCCTGGCTTCCTTATTCTGAAAAGGAAGAGCCAGGACACACTAATAGTCAGATCCAAAGCAAAGCACAGCATCCAGCCGTGCAAATCAAATCCTGTGGCTCAGTATCTCGCATCTGGGACTCAGGATCTTTTGGAGCCAAAGGACTTAGACAGCTCCACTTCTGGCTTTGCCAGCTGCAGCACACACAGCTTATCTCCTAGGCACCTGCTGCTGTTCTTGATGGGCATCCCCATGGTCCTGGCATCTCCAGTGTGCTGGGGTCTTTGCTTCCTCCAAAACTTCATGAGCCTGGTTTCCATTTACGTGGTCTACATTTCTCTCAGCATTTTTGTCTCCCAGGCTCCTACAAAACAGCACATTAATTCTCTTGAGTATTCAGTGGCTTTCTCCTGCCAAACCTTCAGAATCTTCCTGACAACAACACTCCACACTTGGGGCTAATTTCTGTCATAGGATTCTCTAAAGGAGCACATTTGATTTGTGGATTTGTGTGTGAGTGTGTAAGTGTGTAAGTATGTATATGGTATGGGAAGATTTAGATTGGCTTACAGGATATGATTTGGGTAGTCCAACAAATGACCAGCTTACACTGGAGAGACCAAAACCCTTTGGTTGCTCAGTCCATGAGGCTGGAGGTCTCAGCAGTCCTAATCTGAAGGCCTGGAAGATTCCTGGAGGATTCCTGCTGGTCTTCAGTTTGCATTGGAAACAAAAAGTTCTAATGTTGGCAAAGGAACGCCCCAGCAAAAAGATAGAGAAACTTAGCAGGAGTGCAAAGCAGCAGGCCAAAAGCAGGTTTCCTCCTCCTTTGTCTTTTTATCTGGGCTACCACCAGAAGTTGCCTCCCACATTGAAGGTGGGTCTTCCCTCCTATGCTCTGAACCAGAAGTCCCTCACTAAAGTGCCCAGAGGCTTGGAGTTTACTTGATAGCATATCCAGTCACAGCTGGCTCTCAGACTTGTTGACCCCCCCCCCCCTTAGTCCCTTGAGCTTATCTGCTGAATGCCTTCTGGCCTCCACAGGTTCCAACCAGAAGTCTGCTGGAAATCTTACTGTAAGGATTGCTTGAATGTGGTGAGTGGCATGTCTGTCTTTCCTTTCAAGGTTCTGTCTTTGTTTTTAGAAAGGGATTATAAACGGGGCATGGTGGCGCACGCCTTTAATCCTAGCACTTGGGAGGCAGAGGCAGGCGGATCTTTGTGAGTTCAAGGCCAGCCTGGTCTACAGAGTGAGTTCCAGGACAGCTGGGGCTACAGGGAGACCCTGTCTCGAAAAGACCAAAAAAAATAAATAAATAAATAAATAAATAAAGGGGGTGGATTATAATGTGTTTCAAGTATAGCTCATTTACTGTTCATGTTACTTGAGATTTGCTGAGATTTGTGCATATTCGTTTTGTTTTTTTAACTTTATTTATTTATTTTATTTATTTATTTGTGTATGAGTGTACTGTCTGCATGTAGGTTTGTGCACCCATGTTGTGCAATGCTGCGGAGGTCAGAAGAGGGTGTCGGATTCCCCTGGAATTGTAGTTAAAGACGGTTCTCAGCCGCCATGTGGGTGCTGGGGATCGAACCTGGGTCCTCTTGCAGCAGTCGGTGCTCTTAACCGCTAGGCCATCTCTCCAGCCCCAGAGATTTGTGCATATTTGTGTGTGTGTGTATATGTGTGTGTGTGTATGTCTGTATGTCTCAGCTGTTGTTTATTCAGATCCCCCGCCCCCCCTTTGTGCTTCTGACGGAGCATCCACAGTGAACATGCTGATTCTCTTGATGGTGTCCGTTAGGTTTGAATCTGAATGCTCCCCACAGGCTTATGTTCTATGTTCTGAATGTCTGGTCTGCAGTGCTATTTTGAAGGCTGTGGCCCCTTTAGGAGTTGGGTCCTGGCTGGAAGGAGGAAGTAGTACCTGGCCAGGCCTTTGAAGGTGGTACATAGCTCTGTTCTGGCCTATGTGCACTCTGCTTTCTTGTCTAGTCTCCACGTGAGTGCCTGCTACCAAAAGCCTCCACTGCTGTGTGAGCAAGTCTGCATGTGCAGGTAGAACCTTTCCTCTGTTCTCTGTCATGGACTGCATAAACCTTGCATTGTTTCTGTCAGGCATGGGGGCATAGTGATGCAGAAAGGGGTCTCTCAGGCTCTGCTCACTTTTCCTTAGTCTTTTTTTCCCCTTTCTGTTCTTCAGATTTGATTTCTATTGTCCTACCTTGGCATTTGCTGACTCTCCCGTCTCCTTAGAACTTAAAATGACTTGCTCTTTTTAACTATACAATTTTTTTTGTTTGTATCTTTTTTTAGTATTGGCATAGTTTTATTGATATTTATTTATTTATTTATTTATTTATTTATTTATTTATTTATTTATGAGGATCTGAGTCTGGATCCCCAGCATGCACAGAACATCCCCAGTGCAGAGACAGTGGGGGCTACCCTGGGGCTAGCCAGTCTGGCTGAGATGGTAGCTCCAGGTTCAATGAGAGACCCTGTCTCAACATTAAGGTGGAGAAGGGTGGGCGTGGTGATGCCCACCTTTAATCCCGGAGCACTTGGGAGGCAGAGGCAGGCAGATCTCTGTGAGTTCAAGGCCAGCCTGATGAGCTCCAGGCAGCTGGGGCTACCGGGGGGACACCTTCTCAAAAAGACCAAAAAAAAAAAAAAAAAAAAAAAAAAGGTGGAGTGATAGAGGAACATCCAACTTGACTTCTGGCTTTCATATGCATGTGTGAATCCGCACACACACGTCACACACACATGTACAATCTACCCACAAATAATAAAACCCTCCAAACAAAAATTTTGTTTTGGCACAGAAATTTTATGTAAAACTAAGATATCCATATTCATCTTACTGGAAGCTATTTGGTATTAGCACAAATAGGAGAAAAGGTTTTAATTAAACAATGAATTGTTTCCTACTCTATCTCTTCTGGAATTGGCCTCATGTCTCTGAACTCTTCAGGAATAGACAATGGCTCAGTGTTAGAACACACACCACTGTCCAGCTCTTGGTTTGGTTCTGGAAGACTTGAATCTCTCCAATCCAGACTAAAGCTTGACAGTGTAGGTAGCAGATATGGAGTGCTCAGGTGTGTACAAAGACATACAGGTGTCCAGGGGGGTAAATGTAAATTCACTGTAGCATATTCATAATAGCAGGAGGTTGGAAACATTCTGAAATACTAACCAGAGAATAGATGAGTCTTCTTGTTATGAGGCTTGGCACACAATATGGAGATGGAATCTATTAATTCTGCTGTATTATAAATTGCTTAGTTTTTTAAAAAAGGGACCTGTGCCTATAAGGTTACCAACAATCTTTGGCCTACAAATACTGCCTATGTGAGTTCTGGGGCTACAGGGAGACCCTGTCTCAAAAAGACTAAAATAAATAAATAAAAAAATAAATGTAATATTCCACAAGGCTACTAAGGAGAGAGGGCTCTGGGGTAGTTAGTAGGGGACTTGCCTAGTCTGTGCAAGGCCCTGGGCTTTATCCACAGTCCTGAAAAAAACTAGAACTTAATAAACATATCAATGTGTGTGTCCAAGTCAGTTACTAAGTTGCAAAACATATGAGAAACAAGTTCACTTTTTTTTTTTTTTTGAGACAGGGTCTCCCTGTAGGCCCATCTGCCTGGAACTCACTTTGTAAACCAGGCTGGTCTTGAACTCCCAGAGATCCACCTGTCTCTGCCTCTTGAGTGCTGGAATTAAAAGCGTGTGCCACCACGCCTGGCGTGAGTTCCCTTTTAAGACAATTTAATTGTGTAACTAGATTTCTGCTTAACAGTCTGCAAACCAGCTCAGGTTGAACTTGCAAGGCAGATTGTATGTGAACTGGTCCACATGCCAGGAGTTAGATAAACAATAAAACTGTTATCTCTAGCTCAGTGGATAAAGCAGTTGCTGTGTAAGACTGATGACCCAAGTTTAATCCTGGAACCTATGCAAAAGTATGAAGTTGTCCACTGACCTCTACACATATGCTGTGTACATGTGCTCCTCCCCTACAAGAATAAAAAAATATTTGTTTTCTTTGATTTTTTGGAGATGGGTCTCCTGTAAACTCCACTGTGTAGACCAGGTGGCCTTGATCTCACAGAGACCCACCTGCCTCTGCCTCCTGAGTGCTGGGATTAAAGGTGTACACTATCACACCTGGCCCTAAAGAAAAATGTTCAGGCCTGGTGTGTAATTCCAGCACTCAGGAGGCAGATGCAGGCCAATATCTGTGTATGAGGCCAGCCTGGTCTACACAGCAAGTTCCTGGCTAGCCAGAGCTAGTGAGTTCCTATCCATGTCTGCTCTTTCAAGGTCTACATCTTGGAGTATGTTCCTAATACCGTATCATTTTGCCTGAACACATATCTGTTTGAGGCGTTAGTTGTGAACTTGCATCGAGTAGCGGTTCTGACTGTGAGTTGAGAGAGACGTTAGCCATCTGACAAGTCCTCTTGATCCCTACTTACATTTAGCCTCTAAATTTTTTAAAGAAGGCAACTAGAGTCAAGTAGCCTTGATCCCTTTTCCCATTCCCCGAACCTTTGGTAGCTTTCCTTAATTAGGAGTAAGGCCTTCCTAATCAAAACATCCAAGATTATAGTCAGGATGTACATTCTGAGAAGAAAAGACAAAGCTTCAGCAGCCATTATCCGTCTAGAGGGCGAGTCTGAAAAGGGAATCATTCTATGCCAGTTCTCTGGGTCTCACTATTCATGAAGCCCACGATGGCGAGATCTGACTGATGCCTGGAAACCCAACAATCTTGACTTTTGGAAAGGTGTACCTAAGAATACCCCAGCATGATACTATCGCCACTAGTACCAGTTTGGATAACTAGTTTCTTACATCCCTTAGATATCCCTAGAGACAAACTGAAGCTGGTATGTGTGGAAATCGGGAACATTTTTGATGCTTGCACAGAATGGGAGCTGCTCAGCATAGCTGTTCTTTTCTTTTTCTTACATCATACTTATGGACCTTATAAGCTCCTGAAGGTTGATGTACACAAACACACACACCTATACACCCACCCCCCATATTTGACCACTATTACCTTTCTTTGTCCCTTCTGCTCCCAGTGCACTGTTACTTACATCTAGATTCTGCATGAGAAATCATGGAGTATCTGTCTTTTCCTCTCCCTCACTGTCCCCTTCTTTCATGGTGTCATGGTTGGCTTTGGTGGTCTAACTGACACACCTGGGAAGAGGGAATCTCAATTGGGAATTTTCTGTCTGCCTGTGGACACGTCTGTGAGGCATTTTCTTGCCTGCTGAGTGATGTGGGACAGCCCAGCCACTGTGTGTGTTGCCACCCCTAGGCAGGAGGTCCTGGGTTGTATGAAAAAGCAGGCTGAATAAGGGCCAGAGTAGGAAGCCAGAAAGCAGTGTTTCTCCATGTATTGTGCTTCTGCTCCTGTCTCCAGGCTCCTGCTTGACTTTTCTCAAAGATGGAAGAGGAAGATGCAATAAACCCTTTCCTCCAAGTTGTTTTTGGTGTTTCATCACAGCAGAAGAGAAAAAAATAGATAGAAACTGGTACCAGGAGTGGGGTATTGCTATGCTAGAGTAGACCAGGCCAGCCTTGAAATCACCAATCTCTGCCTCTTCCTCTTAGCTTGCTGGATAAAGCATGCACACATGTACACTGGGGTCTTAATTCCTCTTTTTTAGAATATATTTTTTTTAACAATATTTTCAAAAACTTATTTATTTATTGATGATTGATTATTGTCTTTTTGAGGACAGGGTCTCCTGTAGCCCCGCCTGTCCCTGGAACTCAACTCTGTAGACGGCTGGCTCTGAACTCACAATCTGTTTTGTGTTCTTTGGGGGGGGGGGGGGGGGGTTTTTGGTTGTTTTTTTTTTTTGCCTACTCATTCCCTCCCCAAGTGCTAGGATTTAAAGGCAGCCACCATGCCCTGGCTATTTATTTCTATTGTATGATGTTTATATGCTTAGTTTGTGTTGCACCGTGTTTTTCACTATATTTAGTTCACCTTTGGCTGCCAGGAGGTCACGAAGAGGGTGTCGGATTCCCCTTGCAACTGGAGTTCTCCTGGAATTGATAAGAAAAAAAAACTGTTTCTCAGCCTGCCATGTGGGTGCTGGGGATTGACACCTGGGTCCCTCTGAAGGCAGTCGGTGCTCTTAACAGCTTAGGCTTTAAAAACTCTCTCCAGCCCTATTTTCATTTTTATAGTTGAAATAAAACTCCACTGTGTGCCAGGCTTGGTGTGTGCCACAACTTTAATACCAGCATCGTTGGAATAAGAGAGGCAGGCGGATCTCTGTTTCGCGGTCAGCGCCAGCTGGTCTCAAAGATAGGCGATTCCAGGTACAGTGGCGGGGCGTTACAGGAAGACCCTCTCTAGAAAATACAAAAAAAAAAAAAAAAAAAAAAAAAAAAAAAAAAAAAAAAAAAAAAAAAACCCAACCAAAAACCCCAAACAAAACACCCCCAAAACACAAACAAAACAACAAAAAACAACAACAAACAAACCAAAAAAAACCAAGTCACTTGGTGAGGTCAGAGGCATGGAGGATCTTGGTAAGTTCAAGACCAGCCTTAGGTATATATCAAGCTTTTGGCATGTTCAGCCTACATGTGACCCTGTTATAAACCAACCAATCAACCAGAAGAAGAGAAATTTATATTAGCTTTACATGCTTGAGCCTCTTCCCCAAGAACAGCTGTTGACATTGCTTAATAAAAATGTAACAAAAATTTTTTTCAAGTAAAATAAAACCCAAAGCTTTAGTAATTCAACAAGGAAACTGTGGGGGCTGGAGTATGAGGATTGGCCAGTGGTTAAAAGCAACTGGGTTGTTCTTGCATGGGACTGCCAGTGATTCAAATCTACATGTGCGTTAAGAGAATGTCGTTGTACTTCAGTTCCAGGGACGGACCTCTTCTACTGACCCTTTCCCCGTGGGCATGCCTGACAGGCATCGGTGCACTTTACACACATGCCGGCCCTATACTCATACATATAAAAGTACGAAAATAATACATAGATTTACAGAAGAAGTTTTAAAATTCTTTGTGTATGAATGTAATGTCACGCATGTGGGTTGGTGCGCCCGTCATTGTGCACATGCAGAGGTCAGACAGAGGGTGTTGGATTCCCTGTGGAAACTGGAGTTAAAGACAGTTCTTAGCCGTCTCTAGTGGGTTGTGGGATCAAACCCAGGTCCCTGCAAGAGCAGTCAGTGCTCTTAACTGCTTGAGCCATATCTCTCAGCTCCTTAAGAAAGTTTTTAAAAAAGGAAATAACATAGAACGCTAAAATATTTTAACCAACATGATTGTTTGTATAATGTACCTACAGATATTTAGTCAAATGATGAAAAACAGAAAAGAAAACAAACTTTTGGAAAAAAGGTAGTTAGGACTTTACTAAGCTTTATCAACAGGTTATCATTCATGAAGTTACCAAATAGTTATAAAATTTCTGAAAGGGTATTTGTTTTTCCTAAAAAAAAAAAAAAAAAAAAAAAGCGCTCAGTAGTAATTAAATAATATCTAGTACTTCACTGGGACACTCTTGTTCAAAAGGCCAGCCTGGCCACATAACTCCCCAAACAAAAGTCAACCCCAGGCAGCTGTTAGCCTGCAGATAGTGAAGCTGGGTGCAGAGTGCAAAGCCTCTGAAGGGAGACACACAGGGCCACCGGGTCTGCCAGTGCCTGCCAGACTCTAAACAGGGAGCGAAAGTGTGTGTGGTGTTTTTTTTCCTGAATCTTTATTGATTAGGGTTTAATTACTCAACATAGTAGATAACATAGTAGATAGATCTTCCAAAGAGAAGGTTGATGTACTCTCTGGACTATGTTACTAACCCCCAAAAGTGCCACAAGCTTCAGCATGTATAAGAGGGAGCCCACTGTGATTCGTCCCGTTGCTGGGCAAGTCATGGCTGACAAGCTATACATGATACTGCCTTTATGTTATAAAAATACTAGCTTTTTTCATTTATTATGTTTTTAGGCATTCACTGCTTGAGTAAAGGTTAGGTATAAGTGATTAAAGGCAAGTTTATTACAGCAGCATGTAAATAAAATAAAAGAAACAGCTTTTATCTTAGTTTGCAACTTATAAAACCGAGTTATTTTGTTGATGTAAAATAGCAATAACTCATTGAGGACCATGCCAACCATTGGAAAATGCCATTCACCTACTTCTTACATGTGTCCAAGTTCCCAGACTTGTCCAGAGAAACAGTAACTGACTGTTCTTGACTACCTTCCCTGGCAACAGCACTCACCGTGCTGGAAGAGTGTCAGAGCAAGGCAGCATGGCCAGAAGGCAGAGACTTTCCTTAAAGGCAAAGTACTAAATGGCTCTGTGTGTATGTGAGTTGTACTTTTACACTCAGCTTGTACATGATCCCCTAACCTAACTTCTTTCTTAAGGGGCTGTTTTAGATCGACTTGTTGAGAACAGTGTCCATTATCTAATGAGTCACAAGGAAAGATTTCTGTGGTTACATGTAAACTTGTGATAGGTCTGCAGAAGTTACAGGTGAAGAGGGTGGTGAAGAAGTCAGTCGTGACCTGTCTATGTGAAGGTTACACCAGCTTCGTTGTACACCTTATTGACGTAGGCAGCTGTTCTCAGGTCCAATCCTAGGTTATACTTCATGGCTGTGCGCATAATTTGCTGAAACGAAGGAGAAAAGGCAGTTAAAACCATCCACAGCAGTGAGGCTGTGAACACAGGGAATATTGAAGCCCTCGGAACAACAAAGTTTCAGGAACCCGTAAAGCTGCAAAGTACAGCCAAAGACAAGCAAATCTAGCAGCAAAAATGTCTCTGGCGGGAAAGACAATTCTCTGGAATTAATATATTACTACTGTCTAGAGAGCACCAAGACATTACCCTTTATAATTAGATGTGAGTGGTTTCTCTGTTAACTCTCCTGTTATGCAGAATGAGCTTAGATCATGTACTTGGTGACTGTTTAAAATTAACCAAGAATATGGGGTAGAGAGATGAGTTAGCAGTTAAGAACACCTGCTGCCCTTGCAGAGGACCTGGATTCAGTTCCCAGCACCCACATGGTGGTTCACAACCGTTCGTAACTCCAGTTCTAGGAGATTGAATGGCCCTCTTTTGGCCTCCTCAGGAACTGCACACAAATAGTGCACTCACATACAAGCAGACAACACACTCACATACATAAAAAAAAAAAAAGCACACAAACAAACAAAAAACTTAAGCCAAACAGCAACAAAAGCCTCCTTCCTTGAAGATTAAAGGAATGGAAACATTCTAGAATTCAGGTTTTTTTTGGCAGCTACCCAGCTCTCTGAATATCTATAAGCTGATGAAGTATTATTGCTTTTTTTTTTAAACTGTTTTTATTTNCCAGACTCAGATCCTCATATTTGTGCGGCAAGCACTGTGCTTGCTGAGCCATCTCCTCAGCCCCTGTTTTGTTTTGTGTTTTGTTTGTGGGGGAATAGATGTTTTCGTGTAGCCCAGGCTGGCCTTAAACTCCTGTTCCTCCTTCCTCCAACTCCCAAGTACTGGAATTGCAGAAGTGCACCACCACACTTGACTTCTGTTCCAAAACTTTTTTTTTAATGTGTATGAGTGTACTCTCTGCGTGTAGGTTGGTGCACCCATGTCGTGCAATGCCGTGGAGGTCAGAAGAGGGCATTGGATTCCCCTGGAACTGGCGTTAAAGATGGTTCTTAGCCACCATGTGGGTGCTGGGAATCGAACCTAGGTCCTCTGCAAGAGCAGTTGGCGCTCTTAACCAGTGAGCCATCTCTCCAGCCCCCTTGATTTTTAAAAAAATTTTTCTGCAGCTTCTTTCTTTTAGTGTCTTTGAGGTTACTATTATGTCATTTTGTAGGTGATCTGCCATTGGGTATTCTTCGTGCAGGTTTTGTTGGATTGGGGGGGTCTACTAGGATATTTTTCTGTTGAAAACGGCATTTAGAATCTAATATATAAAAAAAATCTAATATTATGGTAACTCTAGAAGTCAGGTTCTCCTCTTCCTTAGGATTTATTATTTTTGTTATTGTTGTAAGCCCTGTGCCAAGAATAGTTGTGATGGGGAGGAGACTAAGATTTCCTTCCTTTCCTGGCCTATGGGATCCTAATTTTCCTTATAAATACAGCTTCGTTTGAATGGCTTATTTATGTATTTACTAATATATTTATTTATTCATTCACTTATTTAGGGATAGTTTTATATAGAAGTGCTTTGAGAGTGCTAGGCAAACCTATCACTGAACTACACCTTAACCTGCATGTCCTATTCTTTAATGTCTGACTGCTAGTGGAGGAAAGGGAAAAATGAACAGGGTGTGTGCTGGCCTTTTAAGCAAGCCACTTCAGCTGTGGAAAGGCTTGCAGTAATGGGGAGAGGCACCTCAACAGTGGCCTCTGTGCCTCTGTGATCAGGGCACAGATTCTAGCATAGACCCACCATGGTAGCAGGTGAGAAAACAGGCATAGTTTCACATCCCCCCCACCCCCACTCTCGCCACTCTCCTAATAAGTTCTCTTAGAATTCTTGAGATCTCAACTCAGCTCAAACAAGGATCGATGGTTTTGACACTGAAAAGGATTTCAGGACCAGAAGTTTAGTGAAGTATAGTTGGAGATCTTATTAATGGTATTTTAATATAGACTGACGAATAAGGAGGTATGTGCCTCCCCCAGGGAGAGTGAGGTAAGAGTGGGGATGGGTTGGGGGTTAATAAGAGCTGGCTAAGTATAGATGCTGCTTCTGTAGGGCGAGTAAGCATTAGCCTTTTTGTGACTCTCAAGATATACCCCAAAGGTTGCTGAGAACCCTCTTGTTTTTTTCCTGTCTTTTGATAAGAAAGGTATTCCAGGTGGCTCTGGAGATGCCTTGCATGGAATTAATCTGATAAGGTAAAAGCAGAAGCCACTAAGGTTGCACAAGGGGTTTAGTACATGTTCTATTCCTGTAAATGGGGTTTCAGATGAGATTCCTACAAAATTGCAGGTTTGTGGCTAGGAAGAGAGAATGGCCTTAGCAGTTGGTAATTGTGCTGGAATTCTAGCTCTTCTGCTGGTGAGAAGCTTCAGCTAGATCTCAGGGGGAGGGGCTTTTCTTTTCATGCGCCCCAAATATTCTCTCTTCACCTTTTTGCCTCTATGACATTTGGAGATAAAGTCCTTTTGGCCCATCAGGAGCATATGTACAACATCAGGAGCATATGTACAACTATCTGTGACAGTCTGGGGCTGAGGGGATGGGAAGTGGGGGAATGACAGCAAACTCACCATAGCTGGCTGTCCAGGCCTTCTCAGGAAGGGGCAGAGCTCTGAAAGTACTTACATCTCACAGTTTCTCTCTGTGTACTGTTGTCTGGGAAGCAGACCCGGTGCTTCCCACCCCAGATCTTTCCAGACCTGGCTCCTGGGTCAGATTTCATTTTACCTGTAGTTGTGAAAACAGTGTCTTTATTTCACTTTATCTTCAGTCTCAGATTAGTTAACCCTGCAAAGTTCTTAGATGATAAAGAAATTTTAAATAGAAGCAAGAAATGTGTCCCTTTAAATGGCATATATCTGCCTGTCTTCCTAGGTTTCCTGCCTGGCCTCAGATATAAGCAGTTCGGTTCCTGGTTTTAATTTATAATGTAAAAGCATTAGATTGTATACTTTGGAGGGTGTGCTATGCGTGAGATTGTGAGTGTTTCTGAAGGCTGCTTCCACCAAGGACTAACCTCCAATGACTGAGGAATGTGCTGGTCTCACAGCACAGCACCTGCCTCGTTATGGACACAGAGGCAGGGAAGGCAGGTAGACACTTCTTACCGTTCCCTTAGAGGACTCTTGGTCTCCAAGTAAAGAAATGTATAAATTCTCTTTCTTTTGTATGGTTGGCTGGTGTGACAGCAGAGACTTCTTTATTCCTTTTGATCACTTAAGGTAATAGAAAAGGTCATACTTATTTTATAAATGTTAAGTTCAAAAGCTTTGACTTCGAAGTGGTCAGTTTTCATCTGCTACCTCTTTTCTCCATAGTAGTTATTCTGTCCATTCTTTTTTAAGCTTCTAAAAGCCTCTGATTGGAGACCTTATCAATACTCCGAGCCATGCTTTATTCAGGTATCAAATGAAGCCAAGGAGCCAGGAGCTCTTGTGGGTGGTGGGAGCATGGGTGCATGGGGCCACGTCTCTCAGAAAGCATGCTGTCAGCGTGCCAGGCCGGAGGACCCTCTAGTACAACCCTTTCTTTAATGGCTTGGAGTGGCCCAGCAAGTATGTCTCTCCCTTGCAGTTTGTCCTAGCTGTGTAAGTAATCCTCTCACATATCTCTGGTGGCCCATGACTGCTCCTGGAGAAACCACAGTGACAGCTTTTGCACAGGCTGTTTCTTTGCCTGCGGTCACCGGTCAGTCCCTTTCTTCCTTTTGAACCATGTGTCTTTCAAGAAGGCATTCTTAAGGTTCACCTTTATAGATGGCTATTATTTCAGTTCCTGATAAACTTACGTGTATCTTTAACTATAAAAATCCAAAGTGTAAGTTTCCTACAAAACTTTTCTCTCTTCATCTCATTTAGAAAAGATGTCATAAAATGCTAAATATATATACATATATTTTGGGTGGTCTTCTTTAGCATAAAGCCACTTTTGTTAGCTGTCCAATGTTATTTGTATGTGTTGGATGGAGAAGTTTGAATTGACGGAGATCATTAAATTTGTACTCTGCTTTTAGCACCATGAATTCCTGCTTAATTCACCTCTGCTTTTCATGAATCACTTTGCAAGCCAGTAGTAGCTAGAGCTAAGGATTATGTTAAGTAGGTTAGAAGAAAACTGTCCTCTGTCAGTTCACATGTCCGCACGCGGATGAGCATTCCTACATCTAGTTCTTCTTCATTGCTGTGCAGTGTGGTAAAGAAAATAAAGGTATCGGGGCTGGAGAGATGGCCTAGCGGTTAAGAGCGCCGACTATTCTTACAGAGGACCCGGGTTCGATCCCCAACACCCACATGGCGGCTAAGAACCATCTGTAACTCCAATTCCAGGAGAACTCCAGTTCCAGGGGAATCCGACGCCCTCTTCTGACCTCCGCAGCATTGCACAACACGGGTGCACAAATCTACATGCAGACAATACATTCATACACATAAATAAATAAATAAATAAATAAATAAATAAATAAATAAATAAATATTAAAAAGTAAAAAAAAAATAAAAAAAAAAAGAAAATAAAGGTATCAAGTGGCATTGTATACTCAAGAAGAGAACCTACATAAGACACTATGTGTAGGACTACTCTTGTGGAAAAGACCCCAAGGAAACTTAGTATCTTAAATATGAATGAATGAATGAATGAATGAATGAACAAACAACTGAACTTTTGTTTCATTGGACAACATAAACATTTTAATTTAATGTCAACATGTTGCTGAACAAACCTGTTTGCTTCTAATTTGAGAACTGCTTGCATTATGCCACCAGTACTTGAATATTATTTTCTTTTTTTAAAATAATCTTTTAATGTTAGTTTGTATAATTTTTACTCAAAAGCCATAAAAATATTTCCATATTGGTTCCAAATTCTCAGAAACATAACATTTGAAACTTTTATTACAATTGCTAGTTGCAAATTGCTCACTGATTCTCAAAGTTTTTACATACACTGTCTCACATAATAACAAAGATGATTTACTTAATTAAATAATAACTTGTTCAGCGAATACACAAAAACAAACTCTTCAGTGTAGGTTAAATCTCATGTTTGATACACTTGCCCAGAGTGCTTTTACCCCATCATGCTCTACTCTTGAATTTAATTCACAGTTCTCTGACACATTTTCTTCTTGTTATCATGCTATACTTGTTTTTGTGTTGAGCCACTGCTGAAGCTGGAAATGAACATTTTAGGTAGCTCTTCTTACCACCCTAGTGCTTGTTGTGTGTTTGTGGGAAAGGGGCTTATGTTGTGTTTGGGAAGTAGAGGGGAAAAGGATATCATAGAATTTTGGGCCTAGAAGAAACCTTTGTTACCTGTGGTTGAAAGATGAAGAGTGGACATTCAGAGAGCAAGGGGGTGCTAGGGGTGTTCTTTTGTGTGCCTTAGAAGCTGTTGCTTGGGGCTGTAAGTTTGTGGGGTGGGGAAGGTCAGTACTTCGTTATCTGCTCATTGGACTGGATCTTACTGCCTAAATTTTAGACATTTGGATATGTAGAAAATTGAGCTATTGGTGGAGTTTGGAGCTAGACTGTAATCTGGATGCTCTTGGGCTGCTGACAGTTGAATTTTGCCATGAGATGACGTCTTAGAGAAGCAGAGGTTTTCTGGGCGTGGTGGTGGCACATCTATACCCCTAGCCCTGAGGCTCAATAACCATGAGGTTGAAGTCGGCCTAGGCAACACAGTAAGGACGCTACCTCAAATAAGAGAGGAAAACAAAAAGCTAACATCTTAACCATTTTAATATTCTCTGTAGAGAGCATTCTTTGAGAATCTAAGGTAGTTGAGTATTTTTTACCTCTCTGTGTGTTTACTTTCAATTAATTATACCCATGTCTGTTGTTTATTCCTTCATGTTATGCCATATTTTCTGTAACTTCTAGCACAGAGCAAAGTGTTTAAATGGTTGAATTTGGGGGGTGGAGAGATGGCTCCGTGGTTAAATGGACTTGCTGCTCTTCCAGAGCACCCTGGATTGGTTCTCACCCCCAGGTTGGTGTCTTACAGCCACCTCTGACTCTAGCTTCAGGGGATTTGATGCCCTCTTCTGACTCTATGGGCAGACACACAGACAGATACAGACACAGACAGAGAAACACAAAAATAAAAATCTTAAAAATATTAAGGAGTGTGGTATATGTAAAATGCCGATTTTCCTAACCACATCCTCAGTGAAGATTCCATTATTCCCCTGTGTCTCTTGTTCCTTAACATCTATGCTGTTAGGACTAGAGGTAAAGGGGAACTCTTAAAAGACTTGCTTGGTATTTGGAACATAAACTTTCTCACTCATCAGACATTAAGTCCCTGAAGCCAGTTGGGGTGCACTCTCCTTTAGTCCCAGCACTCAGGAGCAGGTAGATATCTGAAATTTGAGGCCAGCCTGGTCTACATAGTGATCCAGGCCAGCTGGGGCTACAGGGAGACCCTTATCTCAAAAGACTTTAAAACATTTTTGTTTTAAAGTAGCTCTTTATGGAAGAAAGTTTGATTATACTGTGAAACTAAACTATATATATATACCTAGAATTTTAGTAGGTTTTCTGCTAATATCTTTTTTTCCTAGGATTCAGTGAAGAGCTGCCATGTGGCATTTATACGCATGCACCAGTGCTGTCACTCTTCCACAGTGGAGGCGTACTGGGCCTTCATTCTAGTTCAAGGTTGTCTCTTATCATTCAGTCTCTCAGTGATTGGCTTGAAGTAATTTTCGACCTTTTAATATTATTAGCAGTACTTCAGTAGCTGGTTTGATGTGCTTTGAATGTGTCTGCCCAAGGATGATGTGCTGGAGCCTGATTCCCAGTTTTGGCCCATGTAGTTACCGCCCTCAGAAGGGATTAAGGCAAGTCTTCAGAGGGAGGCAGGTCTCATGGGAATGAGGATCAATCTTGGCTTCTGAATCTCATTTTCTTTTTCTCTTGAATATACTCCTACCATCATCCCATCTGTCGTGTTGTGAAGTAGCCAGAAGGTCCTTATCAGAGGCCAAACTGGCAAAACTGCATTTAGCATCTACTATTAGGTATTTTGTCATACATTAGAAAATAGACAACGGCTACCCTTGAACTCATAAGTAATATAGTTTAATTTAAAGGAATTTCTGGTTTAAAGACTGTTTTTTCTTCTCTCTTGGCAGTAATATACCATTTAGCTTGTATTTCATTCCTCTACCTCCTGCACCACCTTTATCTAACTTTTTGTCTTTACGAATTTCATAGGTGAAGAATGGAAAGTCACTTGTTATTTTCCTGCCTATTTTTCATGCTGTAAATGAAACAGGACATAGGTATTTAATAGTAATTTCCCCTTCTGTGGATCCAGTCTTGTCATCAATCCTTTGCCCATTTATATGTCTAAATGGAGTCTTAACTAAAAATGAAATTTGCACTCTGTAATGGGAATGCTATTTTTATCCACAGGGTTTATATTTTGGCATTTGTGGTAACTTGTGCCATGCATACATTTTTTTCCCCAAGTTCATTCATGTTTTACTTTCTTGTTATTGGATTTTTATATCCTGTTAGAAAAATTGAGGGCTCTCCAAGATTATGAAAAATGCCTCTTGCTTTTTTTTTTTAAAGACTGGTGGCTCCTTCCCATTGGTGTGGGCAGGCTTGGCACTGTGGCTGTAGTTGGCTAAGTGGCAGTCCTCTTCCCTTTCACCTGAGTGCACAGCTTGCCATCGTTGTTGTTGAGCTGTTTACCTTTTCAACACTGATTTTATTATGAGTGCCACATTTTGTTTTACACTGAATTCCCTGAAGTACGTTCAGAGTTTTTTACCCATCAACTTGATGGTCTGTTCAGAAACCAGTTTTACACCTTTTTAATTAACAGGCTCATTGCACCTCCAGTGTCTGGGAAATATTAAGGCTAATTCTCTCTCCGTAATCTTCTCTTTCATAATTACTCTAATTATTCTTGCTCATTTATTTTCCCATATGAATTTTTGAATTTCCAAAAGAATATCTTGTTAGTGTTATTGGAATTGTGGTAAATTTACACATGAATTTAGATTTCTTTTAGAAGCATTGATTTTTCTGGACAATTATTTCTTACATGTCAGGTATTTCTCATCATTTCTGCTTTTTAAAGACATTTATTTTTTAAATTTAAATTTAATTTTTTTTTTCTTCCCTCTTTGAGACAGGGTCTCCCTGGAGCTGAAGCTGGTCTGGAACTCCCTGTGTAGACTAGGCTGGCCTAGAACTCAGAGATCCTTCTGCCTCTGCCTCCCAAGTGCTGGGACCAAAGGTGTGTGCAACAGCGCCTGACTAAAGACGTTTATTTTAGGAGGACTCATTATTGACTGAATAGAGGTAGTTACTCAAAAGCAGCCTTCTGTCAACACAAGCATTCCTGCCTCCATGGGTTTCCTTCTGTTTCCCCGATTCTTTTAGAAATGCTATATCATTTTTTTTAGGGTCTTCATGTTTGCACACTTGGTAATTAGCAAAGTGCCATGCATGCATAGGTAAAAGTTGAAGATTTTCACTTGCAGTGCCCTGAGATCCTGAGTGGAAAGTCACTGTATTGAAATTTAGATGACGTGTGTGGATTACAGCTCTATGGTTCTGTAACTCAGCATCTCTTGTAACCATGTGCATGGACTCTGTGGGTATCACTGCCTTTTGGATTATCTCCTGTCACTCTCTCGGTGTCCTTTCTTTTTAACCATTGATTCTGTAACAGGAGAGGTGAAACCTTGCAGAACTGGCTCACAGCCCATGTTGGGAACTTTTACTTTATTCTCTCCTTGTTTGTTTGAAAAAAAAGAGCTTTCTTCCAGCACAGTAATTCTTTTTTTTTTTTTTTTTGGTCTTTTTGAGACAGGGTCTTCCTGTAGCCCCGGCTGTCCTGGAACTCACTCTGTAGACCAGGCTGGCCTTGAACTCACAAAGATCCGCCTGCCTCTGCCTCCCAAGTGCTAGGATTAAAGGCGTGCGTCACCACGCCCAACCTCAGCACAGTAATTCTTTAGATAACATGTCAGACCTACTAGACACTCTTCTTCCTTTTAGCCTTCTTATTATTCTTTTAATTGTTTTTGTGGAGATGGAATCTGGGATCTTGGATAAGATGCAAGCGCTGTATCACTGAGCATATCCCAGGCCCTCCAGTTCTTGAATTATCATCACTCATGCCCCCTCTAATTCAGATAACTCCCTCTTTTCTTATCAAAAGTCACCATAATGAGCCATGTTCCTGACTGTAGTGTCCTTAAGGAGTGTGTTGGGGACAGAAGTGTTGCTGTTCTTCTACCATCCTCTTCTTGTTGCAGTTCTACATCAACCAACATATGAAACCTTATTTCTTCACAAGGTGACTCTCTCTGCCCACTTTGTACCCTTTTACCTCCATTCCTGGTCCTCAGACTCTTCCCCCCATGAACTGCAATCTTCATTTCTATTCTAGAGGTTCCTTCTTTCAATAAACATCGACTCACCATGCGGTGAAGGGGATGTGATCGCCTTAGTATCAAACAGACTTGATCTAAAATCATATTGGAAAGCAGCAAGCTGTTTTGTGCAGTTCTTGCAAAGAATCTCTGTGGTCTCAGGTGTAGGTAGGGAGCCGGGAGAAAGCCATCTGGTAATGTGGGGATGGGGAGGCAAGGAGGTGGAGTTGGAGCAGGGAGGGCCCCTAGGAACGTGCCTGGGGTCTCTGCCCTTGCCCTCTGTGCTTCTGTGGCAGCTCCCCCCCCCCCCCCCCCCCCCCCCCCCCCCCCCCGCGCTTGTTCAAGCTGGAAAGCTGTGGGCTGGTTACTATGGGAATTGATAGGTGCTGCTGGCAGAGGGAGAAGGAAAGTTCTTGGAAGTGACCCAGAAATCTTCAGGGAGCACCCCCTCCCTCCCCCCGGCCGCCTCATTCCCTGCTTGCTGTTCTTGGATTTGATGAACTAACTTGATGTTAGCTTAGGTACAGCCTTTTCAAGAGCTCTTTGGAGTCGTGAGGGTTGGAAGATTTCATGAGGAGAAGGGGTAGGAGGGTCAGTGTGACCCCTGAGTTTGCGAGTTAGCTGGCCTCAAGCTTCAGTGGCATCACAACAGCTTTCTGTTTCTCTTTATGCTGTCTAGGGCTGTGCTGAGGGGCAGCATTTAATTGGGTCATGACCTTTCTCTCTTCACCACTGCCCCACACAGAGTAAAGACTGGGTGGGGTATTCACTTTAATGATGGAAAAATGAGTTGATATTCAAGTTGGACAATAGTAAAGTTAAAATTATATTTCATTAATTTGATTAATCTGATGACTACCTTAAATCCCTCCACCGTAGTGTTACTTGATTATTATAAGTATGCATATGAAACTGATTTTCCTATGAAAAGTATTTGACTGGAAGAGAAAATATTAAAATTAATGCATCATGGGTATTACAGAGCTTGAGAGAACAAAAAGCCCTCTCCCAACATTTTTGTTGTTCACTGCCCTCAGAAGTAAGAAGAGGGCGTCCAATCCCCTGGATCTAGAGTTATAGATGTGGGTACTGGGAACTAAACCCAGGTCTGCTGCTGGAGCACCCAGTTCTCTTAACCATTGAACTAGCTATCTTTCCAGCCTCCTTTCTCATTTTTGTTTGCTTACCACTAATGAAAATGTTGCTCAGGTAATTATTATTATTATTATTATTATCATTTTAACTTGAGAGAGTTTGTTAGATTTTTGAACCGCTGTCCAGATCTATTCATACCTTGACTTTAAGGTCTTTGAGGTAACCACAAGGTTCCACAAAACTTTGAATTACCTGTTATTTGGATGATTTATGTTTAGAAGCATAACATACCTTTTAAATTTATTTAATTCTTGTTATTTGGCAGGGGTGCCAAGGATGCATTGGGCGGCGGGTGGGGGGAGGGGAAAAAGCTAATGACATGCAGTCTAGCCTTTGTTCTTGTAGCAGATGCAAGATCATGAAAAAAATTAAAATAGCTGGGTATGGTGGCACATGCCTTTAATCCCAGCACTAAAGAGGCAGAGGCAGGTGGATCTCTGTGAGTTCAAGGCCGGTCTGGTCTACTAGCAAGTTCAGGCCCTGTAGGGCTGCAGGTAGATCCTGACTCAAAAAAGACCAAAAAAAGAAAAAAATTAAAATAAAGAGAAATGTGTTACAAACTGTGTCAGAAATGAATTAATGAAGTAGTGGTAGCTGTGAGAGCAAGTCACCTTCAAAGGGACACTGCAGAGGCCAGGTTGGGGAGGCAGCAGTTGGATACCTTGGGTATTCCAGCTTGGCTTTCCTTTATCTTTTAGCCATTGGTACTTAAGTTGACTCTTCAAGAATAAGTCTTTGGGGGGGGGTCTTTTCGAGACAGGGTCTCCCTGTAGCCCCAGCTGTCCTGGAACTTGCTCTGTAGACCAGGCAGGCCTTGAATTCATAAAGATCTGCCTGCCTCTGCCTCCGGAGTGCTAGGATTAAAGGCATGCGCCACCACGCCCAGCAGAATAAGTCTTTTAACAAGTGTTTTCCTTTGGTTGCTAACCCCCGTCCCCCAACCTAAATTCCTTTAACTGGTTTTTTATTTGTATACNATAGGGTCTCCCTGTAGCCCCAGCTGTCCTGGAACTCGCTCTGTGGACCAAGCTGGCCTTGAACTCACAAAGATCCGCCTGCCTCTGCCTCCCAAGTGCTAGGATTAAAGGCATGCGCCACCACGCCCAGCAGAATAAGTCTTTTAACAAGTGTTTTCCTTTGGTTGCTAACCCCCGTCCCCCAACCTAAATTCCTTTAACTGGTTTTTTATTTGTATACTTCAAAACTTAGTGGGAGCCTTGTAAAATGTCTATGCTTGGACTATATGGGTGACATCAGAGAAGCATCTGGCAGTGGAGGTCACTGAGACCATGAAAGACTGCACCAAGGGTCCACGAGAGTCAGAGAGGGAGACTCATGAGGAAGCCCGAGGGGTATGGAGCCCTGGGGTAAGAGAGTCAGTCTTATGAGAACTGGGCCAGCTGATTCTCCAAGGCAAAAAACACAGCTCCTTACCCTAAAGGGAGTAAGAGATAGTTTCTTCTGTAACCAAGTATGAGTAACTATTGTTTGGGAACACAGATTCAGGTTGTCCCAAACACCATGCTTCAGTATGTTTCATGACGTTTTTGTAGTAACACAACAAAGAAAGTTACAGGACCTTTTTCATGTACTTTGGTAGAAATAGCTAGGTGGGAAGTCTGCTACTGGTCTCAGATGATATTCTTAGCCTTTGTGTTGATGGAAGTCGGGGGTCTGTTTGTACATTTCAAAAGGATTTATCTAATAGTCACTAAGATGTTAGGTCCAGGGGAGGTGGGCAGGGAATGACTAGTGGACTAAGACAGCCCAAGATAATTTTGGCTCAAATCTCTCCACAGTTAGCCAGCTTTAGAATATTTAATGTAGATGTGCCCCTTCCCCAGCTTGATTTTACTGTCTTTGTTATTTTGCTCTGAAGTAGATCACCTCTTAGCAGATGAATGAGGAGAAAGCTAAGGTTTCTGGTGTTTCAGCCCTCCTCCCTGCAAGGTCAAACTTGATAACATTAAGATTTGAGCCTATGACATTAAATGTTGCCCAGAGCCCTCGGATCTTGTAGTTAGTTATTATGGTCCCTATGTGCTTCATTCAGTCCTTACTCATAAAGGGGAGAACTGTGAATGACATTCATCTCCAAAGCTCACTCTACTCCACGTAGCCTGTTTTTTGTATCATTGCCCAGAGAACTCTAAAGGGTCCCGTTTGAACCTCTAATATATTCTTCTCTGCTTGCTGTTTAGACAGGATTTATTGCTTCTTTACAAAACAAAACAAAAAAGAAAGAAAAGAAAATCCACTTTTGTACCAACTAATGTGAGGAGAAAATTTGTTGAAAGCTAGTTAGGACTGGTTTCGAAGCATATTTTCTAGTTGAATCCAGAAGTGGTAGGGTAGAAGGACAGATTCTAAGATTACTGCAACCAGATTCTACATCCATCTTGCTCACCATTGTCCTCAGGCGAGTATAATGCTTGGCTCAGAGTGAGTGCTTTTCCGTGAATACTGGCTAATACTGGCTGCCTCCTGCTCCTGTGGGTCTGCTGTCTGTGGAGTAGTAGATGTTGTAGTTGATGGAGAAATTAGCTAAAACACTTCTCCCAGTCCTGTAGATTTTAGTGATAAACATTTTTTTTTTTTTGAGACAGGGTCTCCCTTTAGCCCCAGCTGTCCTGGAACTCATCTACTGTAGACCAGGCTGGCCTTGAACTCAAAGCGATCGCCTGCCTCTGCCTCCCGAGTGCTGGGATTATAGGTGTGCGCCGCAACGCCTGGCCTCATACAACATTTCTTAATCAAATTTAGACCCATTCCTCGTTCCTTGCCCCCCCACCCTCTCAGAGCTCATGCATTCTGCCATAATATGTCTTGGATCTTTTTCTCAGTCTTTTAAAAATTTTTCGATGCAGAAGTTTACCATTTTAGGCAGAAGTATATTGTTTCGGTCAGTTCTTTGAACCAGTCTTTTTTATTGTTGTTGTTCCTTTTAATTTATATTGCTCCAAAATATGCATATAATACACACCACACATACACCAAAATTATGACAGCTGAAAGTAAACTATAGGTTAATTCCAAAACATGTTTAGGGATTCACATTTTAATAGTAGAGTTGTATGCAGGTAAAAAGAAATATTACTTTACATTTCTACATTCCATAGCAAGTTGATGTATATTTTAATGTACTTTTTTTTTTAATTAAAAAAATTTTTTTTGACTTATTTTTGTATGTGTATGAGTGTATTGTCTGCATGTAAGTCTGCGCATCCGTGTTGTGCAATGCCGCAGAGGTCAGAAAAGGGTCTTGGATTCCCCTGGAACTGGAGTTCTCCTGGAATTGGAGTTACAAACGGTTCTTAGCCGCCATGTGGGTGCTGGGGATCGAACCTGGGTCCTCTGCAAGAGCAGTTGGTGCTCTTAACCGCTGGCTATCTCTCCAGCCCTAATGTACTTTTTTATAGTAACATCAGGTATTATATTTACTAAAAAAGAAAAAAAAATTACTCAGTTTGCTTTAGAAATAAGGATTTGGTGCTAGGGTCCACAAATGAGGGACACCATACATTGTTTTTCTGGGACTGTGTTACTTCCCTTAGGATAATGACTTCTAGTTCTATCCACTTCCCTGCAAATTTCCTGATGGCATCTTTCTTTACCGCTGCATAGAATTCCATTGTGTAGATGTATCACATTTTCCTTATCCACTCATCAGTTGAGGGATATTTGGGTTGGTTTCAGCTCTTTACTATTGTGAAGAGAGCTGCAATAAACGTGGATATGCATGTATCTCTACAATATCATGAGTCTTGTGGGTATATAGCAAGGAGTGGTATGACTGGGTCAGGCGGTAGGCTCATTTTGAGTCTTTTATCCACGCTGCTTTCCATAGTGGTTGCATGAGTTTGCATTCCCACCAGCAGTGGATGATTGTTCCCCTTTCCTTATAACCTCTCCAGCATTTGGTATCATTTGTTTTCTTGATCAGAGCCAGCCTTAACAGAGTAAGATGAAATCTTTTTTTTTTTTGGTCTTTTTGAGACAGGGTCTCCCTGTAGCCCCAGCTGTCCTGGAACTCACTCTGTAGACCAGGCTGGCCTTGAACTCACAAAGATCCGCCTGCCTCTGCCTCTCGAGTGCTAGGATTATAGGTGTGCACCACCTCGCCTGGCCGTAAGATGAAATCTTAAAGTGGTTTTAATTTTTTTGTTTGTTTGTTTGTTTATTTATTTATTTATTTATTTATTTATTTATTTATTTATTTATTTATTTTTGGTATTTTTGAGATAGAGTCTCCCTTTAANAAAGAAAAATGCTTAATTAAGTGTTTAATTCTTTGTTGTTGTTTGTTGTTTTATTTACTTTATTTATTTAGTTTATTTTTGTTATTCTTTGGAATAGAGCTTGCTCCTTTGAAGTCCCAGGATGGCTTGAAGCTCACTCGTGTAGAATCCAGGCTGGCTTGAACTCCCAGACGATGTCCTTCCTGCCTCTGCCTCTGGAGTGCTGCGCAGATTAAAGCCGGGTCCGGCGCAACACCCACTCTTGGCTACAATTTCTTTATCTAAGACACAATAGTGAAAGTAGAAGTTTATAACCAAACACTAAAAAAAAAAAAAAAAAAAAAAAAAAAAGTAACCAAAACCTGTAAAATCTCACAGACTAATTTTAAAAATTCAAAGCATGTAGTATTAACATTCTCTTTTTTTGTTTTAGAAAGGGTCAGGATCCTTAAATTAACACTCCTCCCTTTTAGCCAAGATGTCATTTACTTGACTCAAAGCCCAGAATGTAGATGGAAGCACAAGAAGGTTTGCCAGAATGTGGAACGGTAATGAGATTTTCACCCCGGCAGCTTGGAATTTTCCTAATTCTAGTAATTAATTATGAAAAAGTATTATTTTGTTAACATTTAATAAAGAGTTTAAATAAGTGGATAAATTTTGTATAAATATGAAGTTTTTTCTTGGTAGATAGATGGGAACATTTGAGGAAAGTCAATAGCAAAGGTTCACTGGTCCTCATGGACTCTGTGACTTCTTACATGTGATTTGTCACAGGTAATACTTAACATGTAACTTCTCACAGGGGACTTCTCACAGGAGACCTCTCACAGGAGACCTCTCACTGGGACCTCTCACAGGGACTTCTCTTGGGACCTCTCACAGTGCAACAGAATATGCCAGCTCATTGTTCACGGGTATAGTTAGAATTTCCAGGAATTCTTGAGTCACTCAAGTCAAAGCCAGTTTTGAGTAGTATGTGGACATAAATTTTGTGTTTGGAGTCCCCAGATTTGATTTTCCTACTCTAAGAAAATTCAGTCTCATTCTGTCTCTGAAAGTATATAGCATTTTACATTTCCATTTTATTGTTACTATTTTATTCAAAGGCACTTTAAAAAATATTTATTTTCTGTGTATGAGTATATTTCCTGTGTGTCTGTAAGTGCACTCTTGTGCAGTGCCCATGAAAGTCAGAAGAGAGTATCAGATCCCCTGGACCTAGAGTATGGACAGTTGTTAGCTGCCATGTGTCTGCTGAGAACAGAACCTGGGTTCTCTGCAAGAGCAGCCAGTGCTCTTAACTACTGAGTCATTTCTTCAGCCCAGGTTTTTAAAAATATAAAAGGAAGTATTTTTTAGGCTATTCAAAATGTAAAATTTGAGAATTTGTTAAATTAAATCACTTCTGAAGAATTTTATCTTTTTATGCTTGTTTGTAGTTCTCTCCAGTCCTTACGAATGTGAATGAAAAAATGAAAGTGGTTTTCAGGTGGAATCTGTCAAGTTGAAGTTGGGGCTCTTGTAGAAAGACCTTTGGAAAACAACGGACATGCTTGTGGGAGATTCTTCTGACACCCTCTGTCACAGGTGCCCCTTTCCTTGATGATTGTAAGCTTGGTACACAGTGTTACACACAGGGGAAATTCTACTTTGAAGAGTGCACAGAACTTGAAATTTAAATGAATTGTATTTGTAGCTATCCGTAGTTGAAACTTCCCTTTTCTGAGGAGAAAAGGAAGTCAGTAGAGACAACTTCTGGGACCAGAGCTGTCATGTTCTTACATTGGCGGTCTGGCCTCATCCTCCTGTTCTAGAAAACAACAGCTCTGTGAAATACACATCCCATGTTGAGAGAGAGGGAGAGAGAGAGAGAGAGAGAGAGAGAGAGAGAGAGAGAGAGAGAGAGAGAGAGAGAGAGAGAGAGAAGCCTAGAGTTATACACATTATCTCTTGGACTCCTAGGAGATCATGTGTGAAATGGACAAGCTTTTCTTTTTCTTTTTTATGTTAATTTTTATTGAGCGCATTTCATACATTTGTTAATCAAATTTAGACTCATTCCATGCCCACCCTTCACTGCTGCCCCCCCAAGAGCTCATGAACTCTGCCATACTTTTTTTTTAATATTTTTTAAAATTTATTTATTTTCTATGTGTATGAATGTACTGTCTGCATGTAGGTTTGTGCACCTGTGTCGTGCAATGCTGCGGAGGTCAGAAGAGGGTGTCGATTCCCCTGGAACTGGAGTTCTCTTGGAATTGAAGTTACAGACAGTTCTCAGCTGCCATGTGGGTGCTGGGGATTGAACCTGGGTCCTCTACAAGAGCAGTTGGTGCTCTTAACTGCTAGGCTATCTCTCCAGCCCTGCCATATTTTTTTAAAGTTAGAATTTCCCACCCATGCACCTCTCTAAAGGTCATTAAAGCATAGCAAAGACATTTGTGAATGTTAAATGCCAGTGACCATTACTAACATTCCATTTATGTTCCAACACTCTGAATCTTGTCTTTGGTTTCTGTATGTACTTAGTACATTAGCTAGGTGGTTCATGTTCCTGAAAGTTCTGTCCGTTATCACCTGTTAGGTGCCTAGAGTCTTTACAAATAGTTTGGGACAACTGCCCTTTCCAGCTCTCCGTGGACACAAAGACAGACTTCATTTACTTCAATGGGAGCAGGATACTGTTCTTATCAAATTAGCATTCATTCATTAAAAGTAATAGTGTGTCATTCAATCCTTCTTGAGATTGTAGAGCATTTTGAAATCAAAGTAGCTTTAGAAGGAAGAACTATAGAGTTCCTGGACTTCTGATTTCAGGTTCTTAGACTAGGAAATAAATATCCGTCAGATTTTTCAGAGCCTGAGACTGGTACCCAGTCATGGTTCCCAGGTATTTCTTTTGCTTAGCTCAGGAGATGGGAGTGTGATTTATTTATTTATTTTTAAATGTTTGTGTTTTTCATAGAGAACCAGGCTGACCTCCTTTCCTTTTCTCTGATTTGTGGATGACATTGACATTAGACATCTCTAAGCCAGACCTGAGAGGAGGTCCCTGATACTGCCTTCTTGGCAGTGAGAGACTTATTTTGGCTTTTTACACTTTACAGCCACACACTGTTGGTTTTTTTGTGTTTTTCGAGGGAGTCTTGGTTGGTGAGTGCAGCTTTGGGAGATAGAGACACTGATGACCTAGTCTTGGCCACTAAGGTGTGGTGCAGAGAACTGCTGGCGCTTGTAGAGGAGGAGCCAGTTCTTACACATGCCCAGATCCCTTCGCTAGGACCTGGAGTTAGAAGCTGAGCAGAAGCTCCCACAGGCCAAGTTTGCATGTAAAATAATTGTGTCAGAACACTTAAAAGGGCATGTATTTTATTTTGGGAGATTATGTGAAATAATTCTAATTAATAGAAACAATTATAGTCTATTTGCATCTTTGGCTGTTTTTGTTTGCCTCTTTAGTAAACTGAAAATCTGAGTAGGAACTTTGAGCTTTTGGTGGCAGTGTGTGAGAGGTGTATGTTCTTTTAGGGTTGTGACTGCCTTTGTGTTCCTTCCCATTTAGAGATTCTCACTTGCCTGACGCCTTGGTGAGAGTCTAGGGTTAGAATCAAGACCTTCTTCTTGGAGGAAATACTTACTGGTGCCTGTTCCATAGATTAGGGGAAGATTAGCAGTTTCCCCTGTCTCCTGTCTTTAGGTAAGTGAAGTCCAGAGCTGAAACTTAAATTCTGTTTCCCTACACTGAACACCTCTTCTTCCCTGGAATTTTACTTTGAAATAAAATTTGACGTTAGCTTGGCAGAATTTGCATGTTCTCTGATGAGACTGGGGCAGACCAGGCCCACTCTCACAGGTCCACGTACTAGTGGTTAGCTCCACGTGCGTGCGGCATGTGTGCATGTGCGTATGTTGCCCTTGCCTGTATGTGCGTGTGTGAGGGCTGGAGTTTGAGGTTTTTTTGAGACAGGATCTTCTCTTAATGTCCAGGAGCTTGCTGTTTAGTGAGGCTGGTGAGCCAGAGAGTCTCTGTCTCTACCCCTACAACAGAAGGGTTACACATGTGTACCACCCAGCTTTTTACATTAGTGCTGGGGATCTCAACTTGGGTTCTCATACCTGCACAGTAAGCACCTTACCTAACTGAAGCATCTCCCAGCCTACTGTTAAGGATTAAAATGTGTATGTGCTATGTGGAGACTTGCATTTGGTGTTAATATCATTAAACACATTTATCTCTTAGTTAATCACAAGACACTGTGAGTTTTTTTCCTGACTTTTTAAAATTTTTATTTTTGTATGTGTATGAATGTACTGTCTGCATGCAGGTCTGTGCACCCATGTCGTGCAATGCCACAGAGGTCAGAAGAGGGTGTTGTGATTTCCCCTGGAACTGGAGTTTAAAGACAGTTCTCAGCCACCATGTTGGGTGCTGGGGATCGAACACCGGGTCCCTCTGCAAGAGCAGTCGGCGCTCTTAAAACCGCTAGAACGCATCTCTCCAGCCCAAGAACACTCTGTCTTTTTTTTTTTTTTTTTGTTTGTCCTTTTTAGAGACAGGGTCTCCCTGAACCCTAGCTGCCTGGAACTTGCTCTGTAGACACTCTGTCATTTTTAAAAACACTCTAGGGGTCCTAAAAAATCTCCACAGTTTTTTGGTGGTAGCAGTTAATTGGGAGTATATATTAGATATATATATATATATTTTTTTGTTTTTTTTTTTTTTTTTTCTTGTCTGGTCTGAAAGCTTATTTATTTTATTTTTTTCATAAATTTTTATTTTTATTTTTGTAAACAAATCGACCGTTTCCCTTCCCCCCCCCCCCGCATTCCCCCCCCCCACCCGAACCCATCCCAGATCATGCATTCTGCCAAACATGCCTTTTCATCTCTTTTCTCAGTTTTTTTTTTTTTTTTTTTTTTTTTTTTTTTTTTGACTGTTTTGAGCAGAAAGTTCACTGTTTCAGTCCAGTTCTTGAATGCCAGGTCCCTTCTGTTGTTTGGTTGTTGTGTTTCAATATGCAAAATCACATCACTGCTTTGGAACAAAAGCTCTAGGGGGCCCATACACAAGAAATACCTTACAACTAGGTAATTGGCACTATAATCCACAGATTAGGGATACCATTAGTCATTTTGTTTTTTCTCTGGGACTGTGTTACGTCACTCAACATATGTCTGCTAGCTCCAGCCATTTTCCTCAAAGCTCATGATGGGCATCTTTCTTTTTTTGTTTTTATTCATCTTTCTTTAACTGCTGCATAGAACTACATAGTGTAGATTTTACCACATATTTCCCTCCTCTTTTATCCACTCATCAGTTGAGGGTATTTGGGTTGGTTCCAGCTCCTTTGCTATTGTGAAGAGAGTGAAATAAAACATGGGCCGTGCATGTATCTCTGAAGCGGGGTGAGTCTTGAGGGTACAACTGCCAGGAGTGTTATGGCTGGGTAGGGTGGCAGGTTCATTCCAAGTCTTTTTTCCAAGAGTTTCTCCACACTGCTTTCCTTCCATTGTGGCTGTACAGAGTTTACATTCCCACCAGCAAGTGGATGAGTTTTCCCCCTTTCCCCACAACCTCTCCTAGACACTTGGTATCATTTGTCGTGCTTGATCCTAGCCAGTCTTTGATTGGAGTAGGATGAATATCTAAGGTGGTTTTGATTTGCATTTGCGTAATGATTAGTGATGTTGAACACTTCTTAAGGTGTTTCTCAGCCACTCTAATCTCCTTCAACTTGTGAAGTCTCTTTGTTCAGTTGTCCCTTTGCTCCATCTATTGAGCTGGGTCATTTGTTTTGCTTTTTTCCTTGTGTTTTTTGACTAGTTTATATATATTCTGGAAATCAATACTTTGTCAGATGTTGTGCTGCAGTTATGTTTCTACCTCCCCTTTGGTGATTTCTCGCTTCACTTCCTTGATTGTTTCTTTTGATGGGTCCCATTGTGTCAATGGTGTCGACACCTTATAATATCGTGTGGCAGGTGCGATTGTCCTGATTCAGGAAGTCTTTTCTCTTTTGCGCCTAATGGTCTGTAAGTCTGGCTGCCAACTTTTCTTCTATCTGGTTCAAGAGTTTGGGGGTTTCAACGTTGAGGTCTTTATTCCATCTGGTGTTTGACATTTTGACAGGGTGAGAGGTAGGAGTTTAATTGTATTCTTTCTGGAAGTGATGATCCAGTCTCGCCAAACCCATTTGCTGAAGATGCTGTCTTTTCTCCATTGTGGCTTCTTGGCCGCCCCTTGTCAAATGTTAGAGTGCTGAAATTGCTAGAATGTATGCTCAGGATTTGAGATATTCTACACTAAAGGCTACTGGAAAATACAGTAACAATCACTATCTCACCATCTGGAAAGTGTATCATTAGACCAACAATAAGCACATAGCATGCGAATGCCAGGAACTTAGCAGAAACCCATAAGTAAATAACGTCCTTCCATGCCTTTAGTTTACTTTAAAAGGATTTGCCCC
The DNA here is from genome assembly GCA_009823505.1 of Rhizomys pruinosus. Lineage (NCBI taxonomy): Eukaryota > Metazoa > Chordata > Mammalia > Rodentia > Spalacidae > Rhizomys > Rhizomys pruinosus. The sequence goes on along the minus strand of VZQC01014772.1, from coordinate 385,061 downwards.
CATGAACAAGATATAGCGATAACGAAGCTTTTTTTAACTAGTTGTGACCAAACTAGAAAAAGTACCAAAGTGAAAAATTACACGCCATGTTTAAGAAGATTTTCGTCAGTGTTTTATTCTTCTGTATGTGCTTTGCAATTTCTAATAGCAAAGTCAGAATCATAGTTTATATATGTTTGTCATATATTGATGCTTCTTATATGTTAAGTATGCCATTTTAAACAATATTTATCTCGATCCATGCTCAAATAATTTTTAGATCGAACTTTCAGATTACGCATATATCACATCTTGTCCAGAGACTAATTTGTCTGATCTTCAGCACACATAGGTTTCAGTGGATTTCCTTGCATATGGATTGTATAGGGAATGGATAGAAATGCTTGGTTGTTTTCTTAGGATAGTTATCTAAAACATGAAGTACTGGGTTAGAACATTGGAATGACTTCTGTTTTCTCATGTCCCCTTTCTGATTCATAGGGGTAAAACAATTATCTTTTCCTCTTATTCTTTGAAAAACCATGTTTGAAAGCTATGACAACTGTTAAGTAACCCGCAGAAAAAGAGGATGGATTTGGTTCAGAAAATGTCATAGGATAGTAGTTTAATGGTCGGTGGTCTTAAACAACATTCACTAGAAGATTAAAATAGTTTTCCAGAAGCGCTCTCTACTCATCTCACAGTCCTCTCATCCGTCGGAAACATCAGGGATGCTCCGGTCCTCTCGTCTGTCGGATGTCTTCTCGTCTGTTGATGGTAATGGGAAACCTTACCTTCTGTTAACTTTTATATTAGTATTGTAGTAAAAGGATGGTTTCTAGAATGCAATAAATAAAAAAGTTTAAGGGGTTGGAGAGACGGCCTAGAGGTTAGGAGAGCTCCGACCTGCTCTTGCAGAGACCCGGATTCCAATCCCCAGCACCCACTGGCAGCTGAGGAACCGTCTAACTTTAACCCAGTTTCCAGGGAATTACCGACACCCCTTGATCATCCGACCTCCGAGCAATTGCACAACCAGGTGCAAACAGACCTACTAGAAGTAGTCAGTCACATTCATAGACACATACAAAAATAAATACAAAAGGATAAGTTAAAAAAAGAGAAAAGGTTAAAATAGAAAGTCTCACTTTTTGGGGCTGGAAGATGGGCTCTAGCAGTGTTTAAGCAGCACTTAGCCTTTTCTTCCAGGGGTACCCAAGCGTTTGTTGTTTTGCAACCAGCTATCCACGGTGTCAGCTAACAACATCTATAACTCCAACATCCAGGGAACTTCCAATTGCCTTCTTGCCTCCGTAGAGCATGTGTATGCACATGGGTCGCACTTAACAATATGTACAGAAACACACTTACACATAGAATAAAACAGTAAAATTTATATTTAAAAGATTCACTTTAATTCAAATACTCAAGTACTAAGTCAAAGCTTGGATCTGCCTATACTCTTCTTGCCCTGTTCGTCCCAACTGTAGCTTGGGAATCATGATGTCAGGGATTCTTCCCCTTGCTTTGGTTTAAAGTTCCCTGTAAGCTGTGGCGTGGTGTACGCACGCCAAATAATCCTAGCACTTGGGAGGTCAGAGGCAGTAGCGGATCTCTGGAGTTCAAGCAAGGCCAACCGGTCAAGTCCAGCGCCATTCTGCACAAATCCAGGCCAGCTGGGGCTAAACAGGGAGACCCCTGTCTCGTAAAAGACCAAAAAGTCTTCCTGAAATGGCTTGTGCAAGATTCTGATAAATTCATGCTAGGGCAGACCGACAGCTGGGGTATTGTTATTTACTCTTTGAAGAAGAGTTTTCCATGGAATTGCTAATTCTTTTCAGTTCCTTTTTTGGGTCCGATTTTGAGACAGGGTTCTCCCTGCAGCGTCGCACGTAGCCGTATCTATGGTGAGACCAGATGGGCCTTGACCCAAGTGCTGAGTGAATCTAAAGGCATTTCGCCGACCATGCCCCAGGCAATGGGCTTTCTTAAATTCGTTTCCTAGCAAATATAGAGGTTTTTAATGAAGATGATGTGGCTTCTTTAGAGTGCCATGCAGTATATTCCATATTATTGCCCAGAGTTACTTAGTTTATATTTAAGCATTAATGGCTCATGAGTTGAAGATTTATCTCCGTCTCCCCAGGTTTGTGGTATCTTCTCTGTTTAGTGACATGTGTCCTGTGGTTAAAGGTACTTTCTTTAAAGGTCTGCAGAACTCCTTTGAGGCAGGTGGTGAGCAGGTGGTAGCGTGAGCGCTCCGTTTCTGGAGGAAGTGACTAAGGAGATGTAGCTGATGCCGTTGGCTACCACACAGCTGCTACTTTCCTTCCCTTAGTGCTTTCCCTCTATCATTTTGTGACCTTGTTCTATTACCGCGGTCTTCATTGTTTCGTGTGTGGGTTTGTCTTGTCTGGTTGGTAATTCATGCAACCACAGCTCAGTGATTGAGTGATGATGATAATGTACCTGGTCCTTCCCTAATGCGAGGTGCCATGTGCCATATGGGGGTTTCAAGGGTTTCGACGTAATGTGTGTTTATTGATGTTGACCTTGTACCTAATCTATGCAGACTTGACACTCCATTCACATTCATTCATTTTGAACAGGGTGTCCCCTTTTGATGCCCCACGCTTGCCCCTGGAATTCACTATGGTAGAGCAGGGTTGGGCCTTGAACATCAGATATCCACCGGCCTGCCCTCCATTCTCTGCCCTTCTTCAAGTACTGGGGATTGACAGGCGTGCACTGCCATGCCTGGCCTCCAGCGTACTAGTTCTAAGAGGTAAAGAAACTGGGCCAGAGAGGGTGATAACTTACTGAAGGCTGGTAATTGAGGGTCATTGAGACTCTTAAACAATGGATGTCAAATTTCAAGTAGATGCCAACCTCTCAGCAGCTGGTGTGTGATGTCTACATAAAACAGCTCTTATCTCAAAGAGAACAAGGGGTAGATTATTCTTAAGCCAAATATGAATGGCTCTGGATCTGAATCCAGGTTGCCCTGAATAGCATGTTTCCAACATAGGTACAGTTTACAGAAATCTCTTACAGTCACAGAACAAAAAACAATCAGAGCTCAAGGCCACATTTCAAAGACATTGTTAGGAACATCAGGTAGTGGGTTCCAGCACAGACAGGACAATCTCTGTGATAGAGGCCTTAGATCACTATCTAGTGACATTCTTAGCTTTTTGGCTTCTAGAAAGAGTGAATAGTCTGTTAGTAACATTCTAAAAGGTTTATATGTGCTAGTCACATGGATTTTTAAGTGAGACAGAGGTGACAATGAATGGTTGTTAAGGGAACTAAAGATAGACCAAAGAATATTTGGCTCTGGACTACAAATTTTACACAACCTCAGATCTGACAAGTTCCGTATCTGGTTATAGATCACAGAGGCTTGTAGATAAGCTGTTAAGCGAATAGGTTGTGGGCTTCCTGGGGAAACTTCGACGTTTCGCAGTGTGTATAGTGATTAAGCAAATCTATCTGATCTTCTTAATAATTTGGATCAAGATTCAGCCTATTCACCTGTTGTGCTGTGCTGTTTTGCCATGAGCTCAGTCTGAGTGGAAGTGGCTGTGTTGCTGGTGCTTGACAACTCAGGACTATTGTGCACATTGTTTCTGTGTTGTAGAGGGATCTGTGTGATCTGTAGCTGTCTCCCTGGGTGTTGTGGTCGTCAGCTTCTTTCCACTGTGATTATTATCTGGCTAATCAAGTCACACTTAACCTCTGGACATTGATGAATCCTATGCTGGTGGGTGGGGGGGAGGGAGAGAGTGGTGGGGGGGATGGGGGTGGTTTTTTCTTTGTTTTTTGAGTAGTTTATATATTCTGGAAATCAATACTTTGTCAGATGTTTCTGCAGTTAAGGTTTCCTCCCACTTTGTGGGATTTCTCTTCACTTCCTTGATTGTTTCTTTTGATGAGGTCCCATTTGTCAATTGTCGACCTTAATTCTTGTGCAGCTGCTGTCTGATTTAGGAAGTCTTTTCTTTTGCCTATGTCTTGTAGTCTGCTGCCAACTTTTTCTTCTATCACCTTCAGAGTTTGGGGTTTCACGTTGAGGTCTTTGATCCATCTGGTGTTGACTTTTGTACAGGGTGAGAGGTAGGAGTTTAATTTCATTCTTCTGCAAGTGATGATCCAGTTCTGCCAACACCACTTGCTGAAGATGCTGTCTTTTCTCCATTGTGGCTTCTTGGCCCCCTTGTCAAATGTAAGATGGCTGAAATTGTATGTGCTCAGATTTGAGATATTTCTTACCTAAAATGCTACTGGAAAATACAACTTATCTCACCACTAGTGTAGTCATTAGACCAAACAATAAGCACTGCATGCATCCAGGAACTTAGCAGAATAACCCATAAGAAATAACTCCTTTTCCATGCCTTCTAGTTTACTTTAAAAGGATTTGCCCCCATGGACCAGATAAATAACAGAAGCTTGTTTTAACTAATTTGCAAACTAGAAAAGGACCAAAGTGACAAAATTCACCCATTGTTTAGAATATTTTCTCATTTTATTCTTCTGTATGTGTTTGCAATTTCTAATAGCAAAGTCAGAATCATAGTGTATATATGTTTTATATTATGCCTTTTATGTTTAATATGCATTTTAAACAATATTTTCTATCCATTCAAATAATTTTTAGGATACACTTTCAGATTACGCATATATCACATCTTGTCAGAGACTAATTTGTCTGATCTTACAGCACACATAGAGTTTCAGTGGATTTCCTTGCATATGGATTGTATAGGGAATGGATAGAAATGCTTGGTTGTTTTCTTAGGATAGTTATCTAAAACATGAAGTACTGGGTTAGAACATTGGAATGACTTCTGTTTTCTCATGTCCCCTTTCTGATTCATAGGGGTAAAACAATTATCTTTTCCTCTTATTCCTTTGAAAAACCATGTTTGAAAGCATATTGACAACTGTTAAGTAGACCCTGCAGAAAAAGAGGGATGGATTTGGTTCAGAAAATGTCATAGGATAGTAGTTTATGGTCTGTGGTCTTAACAACATTCACTAGAAGATTAAAATAGTTCCAGAAGCGCGCTCTCTCTCTCTCTCTCTCTCTCTCTCTCTCTGTGTGTGTGTGTGTGTGTGTATTGGAAACCTTACCTTCTGTTAACTTTTATATTAGTATTGTAGTAAAAGGATGGTTTCTAGAATGCAATAAAAAAAAGTTTAAGGGGTTGGAGAGACGGCCTAGAGGTTAAGAGCGCCGACTGCTCTTGCAGAGGACCCGGATTCCATCCCCAGCACCCACATGGCAGCTGAGAACCGTCTTTAACTCCAGTTCCAGGGGAATCCGACACCCTCTTCTGACCTCCGCAGCATTGCACAACACAGGTGCACAGACCTACATGTAGTCAGTACATTCATACACATACAAAAATAAATAAAAAATTTAAAAAAAGGAAAAGGTTAAAAAGAAAGTCTCACTTTTTGGGACTGGAGAGATGGCTCAGCAGTTAACAGCACTTGCTTTTCTTCCAGGGGACCCAAGGTTTGGTTTTCAGCATCCACATGGTAGCTAACAACCATCTATAACTCCAACTCCAGGGGAATCCATTGCCTTCTGGCCTCCGTAGGCATTGTATGCATGGGGTGCACTTAACATATGTACAGGAAACACACTTACACATAGAATAAAAACAGTAAAATTTATATTTAAAAAGTCACTTTATTCAAATACTCAGGTACTAAGTCAAAGCTTGGATCTGCTCTAATCTGTTTGCCCTGTTCTCCCAACTGTAGCTTGGGGATCAGTGATGTGCAGGGATTCTTCCCCTTGCTTTGGGTTTAAAAGTTCCTGTAAGCTGGGCGTGGTGGCGCACGCCTTTAATCCTAGCACTTGGGAGGCAGAGGCAGGCGGATCTTTGTGAGTTCAAGGCCAGCCTGGTCCACAGAGCGAGTTCCAGGCTAGCTGGGGCTACAGGGAGACCCTGTCTCGAAAAGACCAAAAAGTTCCTGCAAATGCTTTGCAAGATTCTGATGAATTCTGCTGGCAGCCCAGCTGTGGGTAATTGTTTTTACTCTGTGAAGAAGAGTTTTCCATGGTCTAAATTCTTTTCCTTTTTTGGTCTTTTTGAGACAGGGTCTCCCTGCAGCTCCAGCTATCCTGGATCTATGTAGACCAGATTGGCCTTGAACCCAAGTGCTGGGATTAAAGGCATTTGCCACCATGCCCAGCCATGGTCTAAATTCTTACCTAGCAAATATGAGAGTTTAAGGAAGCATGTATAGTTGGCTTCTTTAGAGTGCCATGCAGTATATTCATTTATTGCCCATAGTTACTTATTTAAGGCTCATTAGTGCAAGTTTATTGTCTCCCCAGGTTTGTGGTATCTTCTCTGTTTAGTGACATGTGTCCTGTGGTTAAAGGTACTTTCTTTAAAGGTCTGCAGAACTCCTTTGAGGCAGGTGGTGAGCAGGTGGTGAGCAGGTGAGCGCTCCGTTTCTGGAGGAAGTGACTAAGGAGATGTAGCTGATGCCGTTGGCTACCACACAGCTGCTACTTTCCTTCCCTTAGTGCTTTCCCTTCATTTTGTACCTTTTCTTTACCTCTTCATTGTTCTTGTGGTTGTCTTTCTGGTTGTAATTTCATCAACCACATCAGTGATTATGATGATGATAATGACCTGGTCCTTCCTAATCAGGTGCCATGTGCCATATGGTTTCAAGTACTTTGTGTTTATTGATTGACCTTTACCTAATCTTGCAGACTTGACATCATTCATTCATTCATTCATTTGAGACAGGGTGTCCCTTTAGCCCCAGCTGCCCTGGAATTCACTATGTAGAGCAGGTTGGCCTTGAACATACAGATATCTGCCTGCCTCTGCCTTCCAAGTACTGGGATTACAGGCGTGCACTGCCATGCCTGGCCTCCAGCGATACTATTCTTAAGAGGTAAAGAAACTGGGCCAGAGAGGGTGATAACTTACTGAAGGCTGGTAATTGAGGGTCATTGAGACTCTTAAACAATGGATGTCAAATTTCAAGTAGATGCCAACCTCTCAGCAGCTGGTGTGTGATGTCTACATAAAACAGCTCTTATCTCAAAGAGAACAAGGGGTAGATTATTCTTAAGCCAAATATGAATGGCTCTGGATCTGAATCCAGGTTGCCCTGAATAGCATGTTCCAACATAGGTACAGTTTCACGAAATTCTTACAGTCACAGAACAAAACAAAGTCATAGCTCAAGGCACATTTCAAAGACATTGTTAGGAACATCAGGTAGTGGGTTCCAGCACAGCAGGACAATCTCTGTGATAGGCCTTAGATCCTATCTAGTGACATTCTTAGCTTTTGGCTTCTAGAAAGTAGTGAATAGTCTGTTAGTACATTCTAAAAGGTTTTATGTGCTAGTCACATGGATTTTAAGTGAGACAGAGGTGGACAATGAATGGTTGTTAAGGGAACTAAAGATAGACCAAGAATATTTGGCTCTGGATCTACAATTTTCCAACTCTTCAGAATCTTACAAGTTCCTATCATTTAGTCAGCCTTGTAGAATCTTTAGCGAATAGGTGTGGCTTACTCTGGGAACTTCAGTTCGCAGTGGTTATAGTGATTATAGCACAGATCTTCTTATAATTTCTGCTTTCACCTTGTTGCTGCTGTTTTGCCAGTGAGCTCATTGAGGGAAGTGGCTGTGCTTGCTGGTTGCTGACACTCAGGACTAGATATGCACTTGTTTCTATGTTGTAGAGGGATCTGTTGATTGTAGCTGTCTCCTGGGGTTTGTGGTCAGCTTCTTTCCACTGTGATTATTATCTGGCTAATCAAGTCAGCACTTAACCTCTGGACATTGATGATCCTTAGTGCTGGGGGGTGGGGGTGGGGGTGGAGTGGGGCTATGGCTACTGCCACAGGGCTTCCTCATCATACCTGGCCTACAAATCCCTGTGGCTAGTTGTGTTTGGAAGTCTGGCTTCCTTAAAATGACTTGTTATAACTGGAATTCTGTATTCCAAAGACCCTTTGACTTTTAGAAGAAGCATACCATAAATTTCCTCCCTCACTTCCTCCCTCCCTGGTCTTTACTGTGTAGACTAGCTAGGCTGGCCTGGACCTTAAAGAGGTCTGTCTGCCTCTTCCTCTGAGTGCTGGGACTAAAAGGTGTACTGTACCACACCGGCACAACATGAATTTTCAAAAGTAGGATTTCAATTCTAAAGTGGGTTGAAAGACTTGGAATTTCGGGGAAATTGGTGTTAGGAAATTCCGTTTCCTTTGAACTGTAGCCCAGGTGCTTCCTGATAGCCTATATTTAAAGTGTAATTGTTAAAGAAGTACATTATAAAAGTAGCTACTTTCCTCTTAGTTTTATGTTGGCTGGGGTTAGACTGGGAGGAAGGTCAGAAGGTGTTTCCCTGCTAGCCCGGCAGATTTCTGCAAGGTAGGAGAGAGTGCTCCTGGTTGGTGCAGGCCATTGGTCTTCCTGTGGTGGAAACCAAAAGGTCACCTAACTGCTCGTGTTGTTTTGATTCTAGACTCTTCTTTGGCACAGATCACCTATTTAGCATGGCTGCTCAGAAGGACAGAGCAGCAAACTGAGATCCCAGCCCTGTTTTAGTTCAGTGTGAATGGTCTGCCCAACTGGGACAGTAAACTAGATCTCACATTTGATTTCTCTATGAATAAATGAAAGGACTTTAGTATTTTTAGGAACAGTAATAATTGGCTTTGGACCAAATTCCACCTGTAAGTAGTTTAGTCCTTAGTTCATGGGGTCACCATTTCCCCCTTTCACTCTAGGATATGGTGACAGGATGTCTCTACAGGTGCGTTGCACTGAGTCTGGCTTCTCATATCATTTACCTTAAGGGCATTTGTGCAATAGTGTTTGCCTAGAACCTGGAACTCCTAGAGGGCTATCTTTGGCAAATCAAACTCTGAACCCATCCTTAAGGCTTCTAAGTGTTAAGGTGATCAAAGATGTGTGTGAAGATGACCTTCATATAGCATAGAGGTCAAAGATGTGTGCAAAGATGACCTTAATACAGGATAGAAGAGGAAACAGCAAAAGACAGGTACAAGCAAAGTTCCAAAGGTGCTCACATCAATAAGTGATGTTTAATTTATTGAGGAGTGCTCTTTGGATAAGGCCATCTTAGTCTGGCCTTGAAGGGCGAATAGAAGGTAGACACTTCAACATTACTGTTTGGTTGCAGGCAAAGGCACTGGGTTTATCTTTCTACAACTGAGTAATACTGCAGTAGTACTAAAAGTGAAATTCAGGAAGAAACTTGCCCATTACTATCAAAATGTGTGTCATAAACAACAGTGTTCAGGATTGAGATTAGACACGGCATGTCCTCCGGCACTGTCTCCCTGTGTCACCTTCATTGCTCCTTTATCTGCCTTTTTGCTGTGGAGGTTCAGCACCACCGAGACAGGGCACATGGGCCACACTTCTTCCTCCACGCTGTCCTGGAGGCTCTGCTTGCAGGGGTTCCCCCTGCTCGCCATACTACACCTGACAAGGCATACATACCGTAGAGAAGAACTTGCTTCATCGTTCCTGAGTTCCCTCGCAGACACTAGAATAGAATGTGGATTTCTCTTCTTGCTAAATTCATGTCTTTATTGTGCACTGGTATTTACTCAGGTAGTTGAAGCTTGCCCCAAAAAACTGCTGTGGTAAAACTGCAAGAAGTCAATTCACAGACAAGAACTGTGGGTATAGTTCTTCCTTCGATTGGAAATTGTTCAGTTTTATTTTTTGCTATGTTTGCACATGTGCTATTTATTTGATCAAGTGAGTGATAATCACAGTTGATTCAAAGTGGTTCCTTTTTTTCTTTTTTTAAATTCTCATTCCTTTTCTTAAAGTACTTGGATAGGAAGAACTGCTTGATTATTTAAAATTTCCAATTTTCCCTAAGTTTCCATGATGTTTTTGTGATAGGGAGATAAAATTACTAAATTAGAACTCTTTTTTTTCTTTTCTTTTTTTCTTTCTTTTTTTTTTTTTTTTTTTTGGTCTTTTCAAGACAGGGTCTCCCTGTAGCCCCAGCTGTCCTGGAACTCACTCTGTAGACCAGGCTGGCCTTGAACTCACAGAGATCCACCTGTCTCTGCCTCCCAAGTGCTAGGATTAAAGTCATGTGCCACCATGCCCAGCTAAATTAGAACTCTTTAATTGGTGCGATTGTTGTTACTAAATTTGGTTCTTGTATGGTATCAGCTTTTGATAATTCCAGATCCATGTTGAGAAAAGTTTATGTTGACAGTAATTATTCACAGTTGCCATTACCATTTAACGAAACACTTCCACAATTCTGTGGATGTTGATGGGTCACCTCTTGTCTCTCATAAGGTTTGTACAAGTCACATAGTTTAAGAATTGCTGATCCAAAATTTGAGCTACATCTGTTTGCCTTTAGTGGGCTTAAATTACTTGGTTGAATTGTTCTTTCCTGTTTTTTCCGCAAGTATTAATATTGCCTCTCATATGTAATAGTAGGATGCCATTTTAGTTTAGTCTAAAATATCAAACTTTTGGTTGTCATTAGTTTTTGTTCCATAGCAATATCTGTTGGTTTGACATTGTAGTTTCTCTGACCAAAACTCATTTATCGTTGTATTACTCCTACTTAGAAATCATGTGTGTTTCTTTTCTCTTTTTACTGCTAAAAGAAAAGAGGAAATTATTTTATTTCACATGTGGTATCATTTTCCAAGTGGCAGTTCAGTCTAAACAGCTTCCCATAGTCCTCTGGGACTGAATCTTAAGACTTTAGATACTTCTACTAAGCTGTAAACAGCCATTCAAGCTGCTGTGTGGTCTCACAGCAAGAGCGTAGTGGCCTGGAGCAGCAAAGCAACTTCTGGAAGAAAGCAAGGAGGTAGGTGTATGCCGAGAGGCCCTTCAGAAGTTGGTGTGGATGCCGGGAAAACTGGCAGTCTACACAGACTGTCGCTGGGGGAGTACGGGAGTAGTTGAGTAGAATAGTGTCTGTCTAATGTACATGAGTGGTCTGGGTTTGATCCCTGGCCCATGTGCCCCCCCCCGGGTCTTTTGAGACAGGGTCTCCCTGTAGCCCCAACAGGCCTGGAACTCACTATGTAGACCAGGCTGGCCTCCATCTCACAGAGATCCATCTGCCTCCCAAGGGCTGGGATTAAAGCGTGTGCCACCACACCCACCTACACTCTTTTTATTATAAGTAGTATACATCTATATATTAAAAATACAGCTCTATCAGTTTCATGTCCTAAATACTGCAGTGGATAGCTGTTTATTATATGTTGGTCTGCCAGCACTTGTGGAGTAGGTTGGTTGGTATGTGTTATGAATCCAACTCAATAGCATGTCTAGACAGAACCAAATGTATAATTATATAAAATCACAGCTAAGGAATTCTGGCTGAACAACTTTAATAATTATTGGCAACTCTCTGACATTTTATATTACTTTGTATCCTTATAGTGTTAGCCTGTTACTGTAGAAGAGTTATTTTTAGACAAAACAGAATGTTGAAGGTGGGTTGTGATAGGAATCCAGTTTTCTAAGTAAAATACATTTTTCATCCAAACAACCTTATGTTTTTTGGTTTGGAGAAATGAGTAAATTTGAATAAGAATCATTGCTACTAGCATAAAAATTTGAGCAGAAGCTCTTTTGATACCAACTTAATAGGTTGTCAAAACTACCATCTTAATCCAGATTTCTTTTCAATGGAAACCTACTAGCATTCTGTAAAGTATGTGTTTTTTGCACTGATACCTATCTAAGTTTTATTCCCTGCTTTCTTCAAGTAGTCTTCTAGGCAATCTGCTCTGCTTCTCCAGCTCCCAGCCCTTCTTCACAGGAGAAGCTGGCCAGCAGTGCCTTCCCCTGCCACCCTGCCTCCTTCCTGCAGGCGGCTGGAGTCAGCAGCACTGAGCTCTGGATCCCTGAAGCTGTGGGGGTTTCTTAAGCAGTGCAGTGCATGTACTCTTCTTTTTGAGCTTTGGGCATGTGGCCCTCTCCTGTGCGTGCTCGGGCACCTGGTCTCTCTTCCTCAGTGTCATTGTTGGCGCAATGTTTAATATGATGAAATCTAACTGAAAACTTTTTCTTTCAAGGATATTAATTTTGTGTGCTGAGAAACTTATTCCCTTGCCTTGAAAATATTCTTTCCTTTTTTTTTTTTCCCCCTGATTCCTCTTTGGCCTGCAAATAGGTTCTAGTGTTTTCTTCTGGAAGCTTAAGGGTTTGGGCTTTATTGTTGGTGACCCATCCTTAGTTGACATTTTCCACATGCTTTGTTGTTGTTACTCAGTCCTCTAGGAGTTACTTGTTTTGTAAGTTAAGGATTTGAAGCATTTTGAGAATTTGGCACCCTAGACACTTGATTTAGAAATTAGATGATCCAAGTTAAAGGTATGTTAGGTCACAATCTCTGCATAGCGTTTTGATCAAAACTTTTTGTTTTGCCTCCCTCCTCAACAATGTTGCTACTAACAAATGAATGAACTTTTAGTAATGGGGTGCACCTTCCTTATGAAAGCAATGGTAGGAAGTGCAGAACAAGACTGAAAGCCTCTATGTTCTTAGGTGATAGCAGGTGGAGATGCTTTCTTTATGGACAGATGTTCTCTGTAGCTGACCTGGGAGGACTTAAGATACTTAGTCATATTGTGATCGAAAGAGGGGAACTGGGCAAAGTTTCCTGCACTCAGAAGGCTGAGGCCGGAGGATCATGAGCTCAGTGGGCTGCATACACAGTGAGACCCTGTCTCCCCAAATCAAAAGCTATTGAATTAGAAGAATCAGCTGGGTGTGGTGGTGCACGCCTTTAATCCTAGCACTGGGAGGCAGAGGCAGGCGGATCTCTGAATTTAAGGCCAGCCTGGTCTACATAGCAAGTTCTAGGACAGCTGGAGCTACAGGCAGACCCTGTCTCAAAAAAGGACCAAAAAAAAAAAAAAAGAAGAATCAAATTGACTATTTAAAAAAATTTTTGCTTTACTTTTATGTGTATGTGTACATTGCACCTATGTTATGTAGTGCCACTGGAGGACAGAAGAGGGTCTTGGATCCTCTGGAATGAAGTTACACATGGTTGTTAGCCTCTATGTAGGTGCTGAAATTTGAACCCAGGTCTTCTGCAAGAATAGTTAAGTTCTCTTATCTACTGTGCCATCTCTCCAGCACCTTGATTCTATTATTTAACCTGGTCTAATTAATATCCTCCCCAACCCCAGCTCTATAGTGGGGCAAAATACTGCTGTTGAGTTTTAGTTCCATCAGAAGCATCCCTAAGGTTTAAAGTCTCTTCTTCCCTGATGTTGCACTAACCAACAGGTGTGATGTGGAGGACTAGAGTTCTCTAGTAGTCTTATGAATGGTGGGTCCTTATGAGGCCCTGTAAATGCCTAGTTGAATCCAGTAACAAATACTCCAATATCCCAAGAATCCAGTCAGTTCTGAGATACTCTGGGACAAGGGAGAGCTCCATACATTGAACATAAGGATAGCTGCCCAAGGCCTTGTGCTGCTGGGATATTCAGACACAAAAAGAAGCAAGGTTGCTACACTACACTTCCATCTGTTAGACTTTATGGTGAAGGTCATCTTTACCCCGTGGTTTGCTGGGGGACAGTCTTTGCTTTTGGCTGAGCAAGTGAGTTTTGAGGGCTCTCTGAGGATGCTCTGATTACGTCTTAGAGCTGGCATGTTTCATGCTCCCCACTGTCCACTGAGCAGTGTCTGTGGGAGTGGTGAGATTCTGGGCAGTGAAGGACCACTAAAGGGGAGTTTTCTCTTAGGAAGCGTTAGCTTCACTTGATAACTCTCAAGGAAACTAGGACAGTTCCCAGGTGGTTCTTCATTTGCCTGGATAAACAACAGCATTAATAGAACCCTGCTGAAGGCAAAGGCAATAAAATCCATGGTGTTCTAATTGTGTCCTCTTAGCAGGGCTACTTTTTTTTAAAATAGAGTCTTGTTTGTACTATGAACTACATTAAATGCCTTTTCATAAATGATGCTGCTTTCACTTAGTATCTGCCACTACTTCTGACCAGCAGGGATCTTTAAAGAAAAGGATTTATTTATTTATTTATTTGTTTGTTTGTTTTTTTTTGTGTGTGTGTGTTTGTGCATGTTTCTGTAGGGGGAGGTATGTGCATGTGAGTGCAGTTGCCTGTAGAGGCCAGAAGAGTGTGTCAGATCCCCTTATAGGTGGTTGTGAGCTGCTTGCCATGTGCTGGGAACTGCACTTGAGTCCTCTGGAAGAGCAGCAAGTGCTCTTAACCACTGAGCCATCTGTCCAACTCCTGAGCAGTTAGGTTTTTTGGTTTTTTTTTTTTGTCTTTTTGAGACAATTTAGTCCCAGCTGGCCTGGAGCTCACTCTGTGGACCAGGCTGGTCTTGAACTCAGAGAGATCCACCTGCCTCTGCCTCCCGAGTGCTAGGATTAAAGGCATGTACTATCACGCCCGGCTTGAGCAGTTAGTTTTTAGTGAATGATCTCACATTTTTCACAAGAACATTTATTTATTTATTTATTTATTTATTTATTTATTTATTTATTTATTTTTGAGACAGGGTCTTCCTGTAGTCCCAGCTGGCCTGGAACTCACTATGTAGACATGTAGACCAGGCTGGCCTGGAACTCACAGAGATCCTCCTGCCTCTGCTTCTTGAGTGCTGGGATTAAAGGTGTGCGCTACCAGACCTGGCCTAAGAACCATATTTATTAACCTTGTTTTCATACTTTTTTATATATCTGTATGTTGGGGAGTGAGCTCGGAGTGCTACCCATGTTAGGTAAGCACTGCCCTATCCACAGACCCCATATTTTAATACCAGTTTTGTCTTTTATATCTCTAGAAACACTTTCTTGCCTTTTGGTCACATGAAACATTGCTATTTCAGTGTCCAGGCTTATGCCAGCATTCATTTCTGTTGCTGGAGGATTCTTTGAGCCAAAGGTATATGGGTAGATAATTCTAGAATGCAACATGGAATGCTGCATTGGGTAAGTGTATGCTGACTATTTTTTTTTTTTTTATAAGAACTTGTTTTCTATAGATACCAGGTTATTTGAATCAAGTATTTGCATAGCTATTTGCACATTTATGTACCGAAAGAAAAACTTATTTTTTTAGAACATTTAAAAAATTTTTTATTTTTTATTTTTATTTTCTTGTCATGTGTATGGAATGTGCGGTCTGCATTGTAGGTTGTGCACCTGTGTCGTGCGTGCCGCAGAAGTAGAAGGGAGGTGTCAGATTTTCCCTGGGAACTAGCAGTTAAAGACGGTTCTAGCTGACCATGTGGGTGCTGGGGATCGAACCCGGGTCCTTTGCAAGAGCAGTCGGTGCTTCTTACTGCCAGGCCATCCAGCCCCAAGAAAAAACTTCTTGAAGAGGCAGCACTAATCATTTACTCTTTGATCAGATGATGACCCAGACATTTTTATTGTGTAATCAAAATAGCTAATTTTGTCTTGTTAGTGCAAGGCAGAATGCACTTAATGTTAAAAACAGCATGCAATGCCCGAATCTAAATTATTTAGAAGCATATTAATATCTTGTATCTTTTGTCATTAAAAAAAGTAATTGTGGTTTGCATTATGTTAGATTTATCTGAAAAAGTATGCTATTACCTGTCAATCTTAAAAACGAACCTCTGGGGAGTCGGGCGTGGTGGCACACGCCTTTTAAGTCTTTGCACATTCGGAGGCAGAGGCCGGCAGGATCTTTGTGAGTTCAAGGCCAGCCTGGTCTACAGAGTGAGTTCCCAGACAAGCTGGGCTACAGGGCGGACACTGTCTCGAAAAGACAAAAAAAAAAAAAAAAACCCAAAAAACAAAAACAGAACCGCTTGGAAAGTGGCCCTCATGATTTGAAGTCATCGTGGTATTCTGATGATTTGAGGTCATCGTGGTGTTCTGAGGGCATGTGGTGGCACCTCACTGTCACTGCAGATCTTGCCTTTCCCAGCTTTGTGACTGTGGCAAGTTGCTGGCCAGCTCTGTACTTCGTATCATTTTCTGCAAAGTGGCGATCGTCCTGAGAGCAGTATGCACGTGGGGTTGTTGTGAAGGTTCTGAATGTTGGTATACAGAAAGTGCTAAACCAGGATCTGGCATATGAGATAGACAAGTTGTCCTGAAATGGGTAGGTTATGTCTGTGTCACAGGGATTCTCCTATAAGTAGTTTCAGTTCTCTTCAAATGCATCTGTGATTTCCTGGTACATCAATGATATTTGTAGGGTAACTTTCATAATACTGTTCTAGCTTCTCTGGGGCATGCAAAAAAAAAAAAAGGTGTGCTTTCTTCTTGAGAAGCTTGAACCTTGTTTAAACAAGAGCTGGGTGGGTGTGAATCAAAGATCCCAAGTTTTCTGGAGTGAAAACAGAGGGGATTAAGAAGTATTGAATGAGTGATGATTGGTTCTAGAGGACAGGAAGTGTAAAATCTCACATGGAACTCACAGCTTTGCATCTAAGAACTGAGTAGCTTTCTGAAGCTTCTCTGTTCAGTGTTCTCTTGAAGCTCTGCTCACTCATCCATTTCACATGAACTCAGCACCCCTGCGTTTGGTTAGCCATGGCCCTTGTTTTCACCCATAGCTGATGCTATAGAAGTGCCTCAGCCCTGTGTTTTCTCTTGTTTGGACAGTTTCCTCTGCTAAGCTTTGTGCACTTGCTGTTTGAGAAATGCTCTGGAAAACCTTGGCCTTCACCCCAAGTGCTTTGACCTTATCCTTTTCCTGAGTCCACTGACTTACTCCATGGGTACCTTCTCCAGCTCCCTAAATGGAACCCAGCCTGACTGCAGTGCTTGGGTATTCGTGGGGGTGGGGTGAGGGCTCAGTTGCTTGCAAGCTGTGAAGCGCTAGTACTGTTCATCTTTCTTGCATTGTTGTTATTGTTGGTTTTTTAAATGTTTTATTTTATATGGATGAGTGTTTAGGTTGCATGTGTGTAAATCCACTACATGTGTGCAGTGTCCACAAGAGGCCAGAAGGTGTTTGATACCTTGGAACTGGAGTTATGGGTGGTTGTCAGCTTCCATGTGTGTTCTGGAAACCAAACTCGGGTTCTTTGCAAGAGCAGCCAATGCTCCTAACTGCTTAGTCCGCTCTCCAGCCCTTCTGCTTTATTTGTGCCTGGTTTATTCTGTCAAGTCTTTCCACCTGGCTCCCTCCCCAGAGAGCTCCTAGAGGCAAGGCTCCTTGTTGTAACTAGGCATGGTGGCACACTCCTGTACTTTAGTGTTTGGCTGGGCAGGAGGATTTTCATATTGGAGGCCAGCCTAGGCTGCTTAGCAAGACCTTGTCTCTAAAACCCCAAACAAAAGGTTCCTTTTCTCTATCTTGCCTGCCCGCTCCTGTTTTCCTTTGTCCTCCTCTCTCCTTATGTCTTGCCATTGTCATTTAGGGTGGCCTTGAACTTCACTCATTCGCTGAAACTCTATACTGCTTGCAAGTATAGAGTTTCAGTGAATGAGTGAACAAACCCAGTGAGGCTTTCTGCTAGCTGCATGGAGGATGAGTGAGTATATGGAACAGGCCTCCTGGGAGGCCCAGTGGTCAGTGTATGGAACAGGCCTCCTGGGAGGCCCAGTGGTCAGTGTGGACAAGAGAACACAGGCTCTCATTTGAAAGTGCATGTGCCTGAAGTCTGCTGCTCTGCTGTGTTGGTCCTCTTTCTACCCACAGTCAGATACACTTAGGAGGGATGAGAACAGTAACGCTCTCTTGTTTGTGGTGGGCACAGTTATGAGGAGTTGATGAAGTAATGTTTATGGGAAAACCTCGGTTAATTTTTAACTAGTAATTTTGTTTCTAATTAAACAAGAGAGTTAAGCTGAGCTCTGACTAGGCTTTGGGTAGTTTATAAGTTCTGCTCAGGCCCCGGGAAGAGGAGTGTGGTAATGTGAGTAGGCATGGGTGCTGAGGAAAGAGCTGGCTGTGTCACTGCTACAGCCCAAGTCTTTTGAGCCTGTGGAGGGACAGGCTGGTAGTTCCCAGAAGACCCCTTATGGTTTGACATTGGGGTTCAGTAAAGGGACCCTAGAAGCTTTGTAAATCCTAGGGCATTTAGATTGACAGGGGCCAGCCATCTGCTATGACATGACCTCTGACCTCAGCTATTTGGAAGGATGAGGCAGGAAGACAGCTTGAGTCCAGGCCAGCTGGAATTCCATAGGAGACGCTGTCTCAAAATGAAACAGAGCAGAGTGATAATAGAGACATGGTATATTCTGTGAGGTGACCTTTCTTCTCATGAGTAGGAAGCTGACTTTGGGAAACTTTTGGGTGGGGCTTATGTTACTAAATTTTATGAAGGACCTTTGAACAGGAAATATCAAACCAGGTGACAGATGCCAAATTACAGGCCACCTGCTCTTCTTATTCTGTTTGTGAATTTGGAGTGGATTCAAAGGATGAAATTAATAGAAGAAAGTCCACAGCAACATTTTCCTCAGTGGGTTTGTGGTTTGGAGTTGTGGCCACTTCACTGCCTATCTCTGCCATGAATTGCTGACTGCACCTCAGCAGCTTCTAAGCTAGTGTAGGCTTTTTATCTGGCTTTAACTCACCAGGACATTGCAAGAAGCCTTCTGCTGAACATGTTCTTACATACACTTAGACAGGGAATAAACTCATAAGGCCAGTTCTCCAGCTGCTTTCAAGAATCAGGTTGGGGTGGCAAGACAGCTCAGCAGTATCGTAAAGGTGCTTGCTGCCAAGCTGGATAACCTGAGTTCGATCCCTGGGGACCCACAAGGTAGAAAGAGAGAACCAATTTCTGCAAGTTTTCCTCTGACTTCACATGTATACCATATATACCCCCCCAATGTAAAAAAAAAAAAAAAAAGAAATATATATATATTATTTGCATCGGGAGCTCTGAGTCCATATGGTCTTTAGTGAATGATAGAAACTTTCTGGGCCTTATGGTTTTGGCATAAGAGTATTGAGGTAGTAGTCTGTGCTTGCTCTCAAGCTGTGAATATGGTGCAGTGTAAAAGGGGTTGGAAAATTATCT